>CAKAOH010039683.1:124962-249543 GCA_916701665.1 Sebastiscus tertius
ATCAGAGCCGAGCTGGAGCCTTGCCGTCTCTGAGCAGCTGTCAATCACTCGCAAACTCCGATCAAACGGTCAAACTAGGCAGCGCTGATCAAATATGAATCAATATTCTGTTACTGTAATGCCTATTTCTCGCCTCAAATGTTTTCAAAAACATCTTGTATTGTTGTAAAGTTTGTGACCCAGCAGCCATGTTGAGATCAGTTGAAGAAATATCAAGCACCGCCCACCAGCTGGAGCACAGCCAATAGGAACGCTCTCTCCCTGAAATTACCTGTGATTGGTCAAAGTCTTCCGTCACGGACTAGATTTTCTAAAGCCTGAAAACAGATTCATGAGGAGGTGCAGAAGTCTAGTTTTCTCTCAGAACACTTGAATTACAATATGCTGAAAGGTTATTATGGAAGTTTTGCCCAATGACGCCAAAAATATTCTGCCTACTGAAGCTTTAAAAAAAAAATCATTTGTCAGTTTGCTGAAAGAGGAAGTAATGGCAACATTTTGACTGTTGCATGAAAGCATTTTTAAAATGTTGTGCTTGTGAATATGCGTGGTGTGTTCAAACAACAGCCAGCCCAACCTTTTCCTTGGAGAGGCGGGGGGTAAAGACAGCAGGAGGAGGAGGAGGAGGCCCTGGTGGTGCTGACCATAGCAGAGTCTTGCTGAGGCAGAGCCCCCTCAGGAGCCGGCCACAGCGAGGATGCCATGTGATCTCCGAAAAGTCAACAAGGGTTGGTCCACAGCTGGGCTGCAGGAGAACAGAGAGCAGACACGTAGCAACACCCTCCTGCTGGGAGCAGCCGAGGAGACGGAGGACTCGCAGCCATGCCTGTGAATCTACTGCCGAGCTCTTCCCCTGAAATGGGAGCGGACAGCGGGGAGGAATCCTCCCCCCAGTTCAGTTCGCATCATTTCAGAAGCAATTTTTTAGTTTTAGTTTATGGTTGGATACGAACCCTTTTAGATTCTTCAACAATACATATCACACCAAGCAAACTCACCATCCGTCTCCTCTGTGTGCCAGAGAGCCACCGCACAATGGGAGACCTGCACATTTAATTTCCACAAAAGATTAAGTTGCCTTCTGCATCACTGGAACTTTCTGGGGGTTTTGAAGTTGAAATCTCAGCGGTTATGCCTCTCTTTGTCCGAAGCGTTGGCTTGAACAAAGGTGCAGTGAAGCATCAGCAGCAAAAGAATCTAATAAGCACAATGTGGGAATAAAGCAGAGGGGGAGCGAGCATCAAAGGCAGCCAGGCACAGCATGACTGGCATCGGTCTGAACTCCCAACCTAGGACACTCAGCATGCTCTTCAGCAACCACCCCCTTTAAGACCAGTCCTGGGCAGTAATTAAAACCATCATTCCCACTGCCTCGGTATCTCATTAGCCACGGGACCCCGGGCTTTCATCCTGGCTTGTCCAAAAATATCACAACTCCACACCAGCAAAGATGAGTCAACCAAGACACACGTCTGTGACATCTCTGGGCTGAACAGAGCATTATTATCTAACTATCATCCAACTCCAAAGAACAGTGGGACATCACTCTCCTCGTGTCCACTGTAATTAATATTTCACCTTAACAACAGAGATGATTTGGAGGGAAACCCTGCTGTTGGGTGATTAAATCTACCTGTGCAGGAAACACAGAATTATGAAAGAGCAACCCAAACGTAAATGTGACACGCCTGCCCTGCAGGGAACAGCAGTGCTTTGTATAATTTTGTCTTCAGCTGCAAACGTCAACCTGTGTTTGAGTCTAAAACCCATTAAAAAAATGAGGACAAACTGATGCATTTGAAGCTCCTACGCTTTCACTATCAAAGGGGGGATTTGAAGTGGGCGAGCATCAGTTGCTGTGGTCAGATTTAGCACTTTGGCTGCAGATAAAAAGGAACTCTTCTTCCCATGTTTAATTCAGTATGAGCCATGACTAACTCATGTAATATACCGGGCCTTCTGAAGTCAATCGAAGGCGTCTTCGCTCACTTTGTGCGCCGCAGACAGAAATGAGTGTGTCACTGTGTTTTGACGGGGATTCAGGTCGGGGAAATACGTTGGTTTATTTTATTCCCAGTTCTTTAGTATAGCAGCAGTGCAGAGCTAATACTAAAACCTTAATCCACTGCATGTTATTAACCTACTTGGCATTACTGCCTGCGCTTTCAAATGATAGCAAAGAGAGCTAATGCAAAAGACAGGAGCATCATTGTGTTTCTTTCTATCTGAATTACAATGATGAGCTCTGGAGTACAGTACATATATGTTGAATGTGTCATGAACCACGACAGCTAGATCTGCAGGAACAGTGGGAGCATCTATGAAATGTTTTAATTAGGGCCGACTCTAGCCATTTTGGTGCCCTGGGCGAAAGGCTCCCTCCTGCTCTAAGGTTAGGTTTAGGGTTTGACCCCCCCACAACCCTAGAGCGCTGTTTATACTAGCGTGAGCCACCGTGGTGCGGGCATGCACAGAGACATTTAAGCTCAACGTTTCGTTGCAATATGCTCCGAAATGCCAGGAGGCGTACACACAAAATATTCTGTGGATAAGCAAGAAAGTAAAGGAAAAGTAGGCTGCCTGGCAACAGTCGTAAACACCGACATACCACCAAACATTGCATTTGTGTACTGTAATTATTCGTTTATCTCCAAATCAAAATTATATTCCATCTCTCGGTGCTTATGAGATCTTATTTTAGCTTTTACAAAACAATCTCTCATTCTTTCACAGCTTGCGGCAAAAAGCCTCTTCTTGTCTCAGTGTGTTGCCTATTTTTTTCCAAGTATTTAATGACATGTGACTGTCCCTGTGGTCTTCCCTCAAAGGCATCCATGTTGAAATGAAAAACGCAGCACGCTCGTAGTTACAAAAATTCAGAAGTGCACGACCAAGTGCCGCGACAACTTGCAGAGCCTTTGCGCACCACGTTAAAGCCACGATGAAGTAATTTTCTGGCGCACACACCTCATGCCAGCATCACTACGGCGACCATAAACCAGGCTTAACCCTTGCCCCGTAAACCGCAACACACATCATACAATGGTTTAAAGACAAAAATTAAGATTTTTATTTTCATAAATAGATAAATAGAAAATAATAAATAGATGGAAGAAGTGTGAGAAAGAGAATTACTGGGATGAAAAGTATCTTTCTTTCTTTCTTTCTTTGTTCATTTGTTACCTCAATGAAGAAAATGAGTTATTAAAATTATTATTTTTTTTCTGGAAGGTGGCACCCTAAGTGACCGCCTATATGGGGTATGCCTTAAGCCACGCAGCCCTGGTTTTAATAGAGAAATTCCTACATGCTGCTTATGAATTTTCAAAATTATTTTATGATCCTCCATCAAAGAGTTGCACAATAGCAGCAGCGCCAACGTGCCCCACCCAAACACATGAAGCGGGAGAAGTCTGTTCCTAAAAAGAGGGTTTCATCGCCCTCACAAACATGCCAAACACCCCTCCTCCTGCTACACAAGTGTGTGTGTGTGTGTACATGAAATGGAGTCTCCCCATTCTTTGGCCATGAGAAGCCTCTGATCTTTCAGTGACACAAAGACTTACGCAAGATGAGGATGAGCCCTCAACCTTTTGTCAACATCCAGTCTGGCTCTTTTAATAACATTGTTTATGTGAGTGTTTGCTCAAAAAAAAAGGCCCCGATGCCACAAAAACCCTTTATAGAGCGGGTCCCCGTTTCCTCCTCGGTGCCATTATGAGTCAGTGGAAATTAAAACCCAACCACAAGCTGGTTCTCAGCCAAATTCAGCTAACTGACTCTCTCTTCCCGCTCTGTTTCTTTGAGAAGCCTTTGATGTTAGCAGGGGGCTTTTGCACTCGCAGTGATGGTAACGAATGATACTTTAAGCGATTCTTTTTTATCCGGCGAGCTTAATGAAAGATTAATGGGTTTGATATTTTCCCTTGTTTATATTTTATTCAAAAAGTAAGCCGCGGTCCTTGGAACCTGTTAAAAGCTTCTTGGTAATGATTTTATGGATCAGTGGAAGTCCTATTATGGTCTTTGGCTCCAAACGCAACGAGAAGTGTTGATTGTCTTCTCAGCAACATTATCTTTACATGGAAGGCGTTGACCTTGGGAGCCGTGCCTTCGTCTTTGTCTGATATGGATATAGCGTACTGCAGCCGCGGCAGAGATATGTTCATTTCCATATGTCCTAATTCGGCTGGCTGCAGACGCCCCATTTCACTCCGTTCCACAGCTCAGAGGATGAAATGATTCAGTGGTGACACTCTATAGATATTGCTTGTTGAACAGAAGGATAATAGATGATTTGATGAGGCTGACTGCTAATCAGAAAAGATTGTTTCTCCTGTTTCAGGAGTTCTGGATGTCCTCTGATAACAGCTGATTGTATTTAGTTTAGGGCTGTCAATCAATTAAAATATTTAATTGTGATTAATCGCATGATTGTCCATAAATGATCAAGATTGATAGCAAATTAATCAAATTTTTTATCTGTTCAGAATGTACCTTAAAAGGAAATTTATCAAGTATTTAATACTTTTATGGGCAAATATGCTTAGCTTATGCAAATACATGTAGATATTTATTATTGGGAATCAATTAACAACACAAAACAACGACAAATGTTGTCCAGAAACCCTCACAGGTACTGCATTCAGCATTAAAAATATGCTCAAATCATAACATGGCAAACTGCAGCCCAACAGGCAACAACAGCTGTCAGTGTGTCAGTGTGCTGACGACTTGCCCAAACTTGCATGTGATTATCATAAAGTGGGCATGTCTGTAAAGGGGAGACTCGTGGGTACCCAGAGAACCCATTTTCATTCACATATCTTGAGGTCAGAGGTCAACGGACCCCTTTGAAAATGACCATGGCAGTTTTTCCTCACCAAAATTTAGTTTTAAATGAAATTTTGGAGCGTTATGTAGCCTCCTTTGCAAAAAGCTAGTGTGACATGGTTGGTACCAATGGATTCCTTAGGTTTTTCTAGTTTCATATGGTGCCAGTATCTTCACTCTCGCTTTAAAAGTGAGCCCGCGACAACATAAAAATCACAAGTTGCATTAATGCTTTAAAGAATTTAGTGGCATTAAAACTCATTTGCGCTAACTTATTATTATCACATTAACTTTGACAGCCCTAATTTTGTTTATTGTTGATGGTATATATCAAAAAGATCTCATGTCAGGCAAATTAGAATATTACAAGTCACAACAACTCATGCTGTATATTAGGGTCGGACTGTTCCTTCTCTTAAATGCTTCAGTAATAGTTTGTGAGCTACAGTATGCTTCTTTTACACTATCACATTTAGAGCTTGTAAGATTTCCTCTCTAAAAAATATCTTGAAAAGTCTTTTCCCCTATGGAGAGCATGAGGAGATCCAGATCAAAGACTTCCTCTAAACATTATTTTTAATACACTGCATTTGACTGATCAAGCATTTTTTGCTGCTTTTATTGGATGTATTCAGAAGAGGTCTTTTCCATTGTGAATACACTGAGGATCATACACCACAGCAGTGAGCTTTACATGAATGAAAGTGATTTTTTCTTTTTAGTAATATGTGACACATTTTGAAGTTTCTTTATTCATTATTCGTGAAGTTCTTTTATGCTTTGTTAAGTTTAAAGGGGCGCTCTGCACATTTAACACATGAAGTTCAGTTTCCTTGTCACGAGGCTGACTGTCCTCCCGAGGAAAAAGAGACATCAGACATTTCAGCAAATGCCCCCAAAACGACAAAACATTCTGACTCTTGTCCGCCAAGAGCAAAGACGGAAGTAGTGTCACGTTGTTATAGAGCGACAAAGTCCAGAGGGAGGAGGTGGGGGTGGATGGTTGTGTCGGACTTTAACAGAGATGACTGTTTGTTTTCTGTTTCCTAATGCTGTGGGGTTTCTTTTAATTATAACCGCAGTCTTTACCAAACCGTCACCACATGGTTATAATTGTAACCATGGTGACGGAGATCCCCTAACCTTTTACAAAAGTAGTAAATTCAGCCAAAACCACAATGTTTCCCTAAACCGAGTTGTTTTTGTGCCTAAATCTGACCAAACCTTAAAGCTTCAGAAGGCAGAATGTTTTTGGCATCATTGGGCAAAAAATCCATAATAACCTTTCAGCATACTTTAATTCAAGTGTTCTGAGAGAAAACTAGACTTCTGCACCTCCTCATGGCTCTATTTTCGGCTTTAAAAAATCTGCTGGGTCACAAACTTTGTCATTTTACAGCTAAACAGTACACTACAAGATGTTTCTGACAACATTTTATGCGAGAAATAGGCATTACAGTAACATAATATTGATTTGTATTTGATCAGCGCTGCCTAGTTTGACCGTTTGATCGGAGTTTGCGAGTGATTGACAGCTGCTCAGATATGACAGGCTCCAGCTCGGCTCTGACTGGTTGTTTTCCTCTGGTCACTGAAATCTTGCAGATGCCATGAGGAGCACCAGAGGACACAGATGCACATGATTTTTTTCAGATTACCTGTCTCATGCACTACTCAGGATATAGTGACTGTTTCATAAAATAACGTTCTTTTAATAATATTTGCTCCATTTCTACCCACTGCTGCTTTAAGGCTGAATTCGCACGAGACTAAGCGTTGCGGCAATTCTCCGCAGGGTTGTGCAGAGTCACTTAATTAGCCCATTAATGGCGACGAATAACGTCTTTTGTTCCCTCTTGGCTGGGCTGTACAGCTCTGGATCGCCGGTTATATGACATGGCTACCGCAGTGTGACGTTGGGTTGTGTTTCTCCAAAAGTTGATTCTGTTTCTACCTTTCCACTGCAGGGTTTGTTTTCGCCACCCCTTTTCGGCATCCACAGCACAAACACATCACCTCCATTCAAAATGTATGAAAAAAAACTTGTGTTTTCACTGCAGCGCCTGATCTTGTTTGAATGCAGCTAAAAGCTCCCTGTTGTGACGCGACACACAGTCCTACCAATGGTTTCACACTATTCCACTGATCATCAGGTATAATGGTACACAACAAGCTATGCTGCAATGAGCCAGCAAAGGCAGGGAAGAAGTACATAACAATTTAAAATATTTAAAATTCCTGGTCACATCACTTCTGTCCAGCTTCAAAATAAAAGCTAAAATGTGCAAAGAATTATATTAAAACATACTGATGTGGTATTGCAGCTAAATGCAGAATTAATTATAAAGCGGGGTAAAGAGTGGCATCCAGCAGAGTAAGATTTTATGATACCACACTGGTATACAGCATACCATGTACTGTATTTCTCTCTTAAGGACGTCTTCCTGCCAAAAATACGAGAGACGTTTATTCCCCAAATAAAACAGGGCTAGATCTGGTCTATGTCTACGACGCTGGTCGTGACACATTCTGTAGATAATCTAAAATTTCCCTTCGGAGGGAGATGAAAACAAGAAGAGCGGCATAGATCCGCAGTCGTAGCCATTATTTCCTGTGGTCTGTGGTGCTTACTGCTTTAATGTGTACAGGATGAAGGAGTGTGTTGTAATCAGGAACCCACAGGACCAGTAAAGGACCCACTATAGTCCGACTGCCACAGCCACAGGAAGGATGTGAACCCTTAGAGACAGGCTGCAAGTGTGTGTTTGTGTTTGACTGTGTGGGAGCGGCGAGTGAAAGAAAAAAGAAAGAAAGAAAGTTAAAGAAGTGACAGGGGGGAGCATTTAGGAGGGAACAGTATGTTTCTGAGTGTCAGGGCCTCCTCTGGCCCCTAGGCTATAGTAGTCTCTCTCTCTTTTTACTTTCTCTCCCCCCCTCCTCTACCTAGCGCTCTGTGATTTATGCCTATAACCTCTGTAATTACAGTGCCAACCACAGCAGCCGTCAGGTTCAGGTGGGGTAAAGCACAGACATGCCCCATCACCCGAGAGCAGCGACTCACCAGCTCTACTGTTAAATACAGCTGCAATTTTCCCCTTCAGCCTAATCTCCTTGACATTGGCTCTAGGAACATATTTGTGTGACAACAAGACACCGCAGCGCCAGACATCAGTCAATTGTTTTCCATTAGGAGACACAGTAAGGTTATGAAGAGTGTATGCTCTGCGGCGGAATCAAATGAATTTCTGTTGATTGATTTTTGCTCATATCGGTGAGCTTTTATACTTGTGATCATTTTACTATTAAACAGACTTGTGTAAGGATATGCTCAAAGTAATAATGCACATGACACCAGCTCACTTGTAACTGGTGCAACTCCAGCTGTGGGATGAAATATATGATTGGCGGTTACTTGATGACCTGCAGCGTGGGTTCACCACCTGACCCGACATGTCCTTGGATGTAAAAAACGCCCTTTCAGATCCCACAACAGAGCGGAAACACGTCTGTTGCCATGTGTTTTGGGATGAGAAACCCGTGGATTTTTTTCAGAGCCTTGCTCTTCTTTGCACTGTATATGTATGGGGATGTCCATGACACCCCGGGCATTGTGAGCGGACAGAAAGCTCTCTTTGGCAGCCCCCTCGGCGAAGCAGCACGATAGAAAGTCAGAGAAAGAAAAGAAAGAGAGGAAGAAAGGGAGAATGTGCCCACATGAGTGTGACATAGTGCTGCCGGACTGATTTGCTCACCATGACAACCGTGCTGAGGGGGGGCGGGGGAGGCCGGGGGACCCCCTGGCTTTTCGGCCCGGCACAATACGGAGAGGCATGGCTGTCTTAACCTCGGTGACATCCCTGTTGTCAGCGGGTCAAATCCTTGAATATCAATGAACTGACTCGGTGCCCCTTGCAGTGGTCCTCAAAAGTGTCCGACTCACATAAGAAGCTCTCGCTGTCCTCTCTGACCCCTCCTGACCTGCTTCCAGCTTCTCGCCGCATTCAGACCAGAAAGACTGATTCCACAGGGTTAAACAACACTTAGTCGGCGCACATGAATTCCTGCTTCCAGTTTAAAGTCAGCCCGGTTCGTTTCTTGTCTACTAGAGCAGTGATTCCCAACCAGAGGTACTTTTACCCCAGGGATACCTCAGCAGCTGCCAGGGGGGTATGTGGAAAGATTGTGGAGTAGCTTAGCTAATTTGAAAAAGAAATTATGATTCAATTGAAGAATGTGATCTTTAGTAAATTTATTGTCACAATAATAACCAGTAAGCTGACTAGGCTGATGCACACTGATTCAGGTCAGTGGGAGGTAACACATTAAAGCCATATGTTGCCATAGAAATTGCATGAGAAGAAATGTCAAAATAGTTAGCTAAAAGTAAGACACATGGTTGAAAGTTCCTATGCAAACTTGACCAAACCAATTTAAAGGTGCTATGGGCCCAATGGATTCAGATGATCGCCAGATGATCCGGGTACTTAATCACTCGGCAGTAGAGCCATTTTGGCTTCATGCTTCACTGAGTAGCTCTCATAGGAATGAATGGGAGCCCGCCTCCAACGCTGTATGCAGTTCTCTTTATACATCCATGGTCAATCACAGCGTTCTACAGTCTGTTATTTCTTTAAAGCAGACCGTTGCTATGTATAACAGATCGTTGCTATGGGCGCAGCTCTGATCACAGACTCTGGAGGACCATTTTGTGTCAAATTATTGATTTCTTAAGTGAGTAGTTGTGTAATAAGTGGGATAATGTGCAGCGAGCCAGTCATTGTTGTGAAATAAACCCAGACAGAAGGGTTACATAGCAAAATAGTGGTTTGCTGCTATAATGCTCTGGATATTGTATAAAGCAACTTTAAACACTAACGATTCCATTGTATGATATCCACTTTTATGTGATGTTACTTAACACTCTCTTTGAATTCTATTGAAATGAACACATTTGGAACAACAGGGGTACTTGATAGGGGTACATCTGAATGGGATAAGGGGGGACGTCAGATAAAAAAGGTTGGGAACCACCGTGCTAGAGACACTATCGATAGTAGACACCATAAACCATAATTAATAAAGACAAAGCACATTTCTCAAGCACATAAGCACTCAGAGTACAGGCCGCAACCAGAGCAGCATTCCTACAGCAGCACCACCCATCCATTCAGTCCCCATCTACATCTAGTCATGTGCTTCCTGCCTAATGGAACATTTTGTTGTCTGCAGCACTGCTCCTTTCTCTCCTTTGAAGAGAAGGAGAACAGAGGCTTGTCTTCATGTTGTTCTGTGAATCTAGCCATGTTGGTTCAAAGTGTCGTCCGTGACCCGAGGCGATGATCAAACGGAGCGCTAAATTTAGTTCTTCATTTCCATGTCAACCATTCTTGCTTATATGCTACACTGTATTGCAAACATTCAGACTGTGCAGGTGTTGTGCAGTAAATATGAGGACGCATAGTTTGCATGCTTTGGTGGAACACCCTTTACCACAGACTGCGATGGCATGCCTTTGGCTCGGGCCTCCCTTGTACTTAAGACAACTGTTTTATGGACTACAATCATTTTTTTTTTTATTTGGCCATGTAAATGCCAACTACGCTCACATCTGTTCTTGAAGAATTTGACATGTAGAATGAAGTAAATCTTTTGGAAACTTTCTTAACCCGTCGTAACTAAAAATACAAGTGCATTTTATTCAAGTGTTGACAAGTTTACGAATATAAACAAACCTCGAGCCGCCTCAAGTCACACATCAAAAGCTCGGAAAAATATATTTCAGTGTGAAAAAAATGCCTTAAAGCCAGTAAGTCGCTATGTAAACAAAGACAGCAGTGGGGCAACAGTGTTTCTGGGTTGTCATGCTGCAATCACAGATTGGCCCTTTAAGTGGGCCGTTATTTTCCACTCAGGCCAGATAAGTGAGTCCTGACCCCTTCTCCGCGTAGATTAGCCGCTGCTGCCATCACTCCCATTACTATTATCAGGACCAGACAATCTGGCCCGCCACCAGTGTCCAGGAAACCGAGATTCTTTTTGCCATGCTATAGGCTTGATTACTCAAAGGAACATGTGCACTGGTATCAGATACAGTCGCGAAACCCAACAATAAAGTCGTTTATCATCTCCTCAACTGTTCCTCGATACGCACCCCAAATTGCTTCCAGTCCTGTCACTGCGTAAAGCAAGCTGAGAGCAAAATGGGACATTGTCTTGGAGCGCTGTGGGCCGACACATGTTATGTGTTGTGCGTGCCCATTCCTATTAACTTGAAGCCCCGAGAAAAAAAAAAGAAAAGAAATACTCTGCAAGCTGCAAGGATTTTTGCCATGCCGAAGAGAATGTGGTAGTAAAAACACAAGCAGAACTGACAACCAGCACAGTTGTTACCTTGTATTTTAAAATTATATAAAAACAAGACTTTCAATTGCAAAGTACCAAGTAAGTGAACACCACAGCTGACTGCAAAAACAGACACTGTATCATTGTTTTGGTTGCTTCTTCCTGCTGTCATCGTGTGTTCATGGATTGGAATTAAGATCTCTAATACAGCTTCCCTTGTGTACGGCATGTGCTGTTTTCAGTGGTGGAACACTGTGCATTTACTCAAATACAGCACTCAAGTACAATTTGGCATCCTTGTACTATACGGTAAATATGCTAAACCATAAACTTGTGCACAAAGAGTGTCCAAAGGCAACAAAACACACCTGGCAGCACCTCTAAAGTTAGAAATGTGTTACTGTTGGATAGAGCCAGGCTAGCGGTTTCCCAGTTTACAATCTTAATGCTAAGCCAAACTAACCAGCTGCAGGCTGTAGCTACATATCCACTACATCTTCTACTTGTAGAGTGTTTACATCGTGTTTTTGCTACTTATCCTTAAGTGAAGTATCTGGATACTTCTTCTAACACTTTGCAAATGTCCATCAGCAGTACATGGACATGACAGAATCTGGGTTTCAAATCACTCAACTTTAACTTAGACTTCTAACAATAAGTAAATAGCCAATAAGTAGTCATTAATTACTTTATTATTGGATAGTAAATCATTACTAATCAGTAATAAGTAAAAATATTCTGGTTGCCAAGTTGCATGCGATACAATTAGGGGGTTGATGTATATCGTCTGCCAGCATAGGTTGCATTGTCTTTTTAGCAAGTGTGTTAGGGGTGAAAAAAAGACTTTCACACACAGTGTGAGGTTTTGAGAATTTACAATAGTGCCTGAAGTTAGTACGTTATTATTAAATGATGGTAGTAGTAGTAGTAGTAGTGCTATTGTGTATCTTGTTGTATCTTGCTGTCCATTGCTCTGAGTTTATGTAAAAATAGTCAAATGTCTGCATACAGTATATTCTGCCAGCAGGGCCAGGATGTTTTCTCCAAGTTTATGTGACAGCTGATTGTGTAGTTTCCTTTCATGTTCTCCCCCTCTGTGCCATCTTTCTTTGTTAAGTTTGCCGAGAGTGTCTTTGAACCACAGGCGTTTTCTCCCAGCGGCGTTCATGAGCCCTGCCAGATCCATCATCATCCCTCTCCCTCTGTCTATCCCTCTATAGCCCCTATACTGTCTGTAAACTCCAAAAGATATACACATGTAGACAGTCTCCTGTTGTGCTTGCTCTCTCCACTCCACCATCAATCCTGTCACTGCCTTCATAACGTCTCTGAAAAACGCCACTTACGTATTACACACACGCACACACACGTACACAATGCGCTCACACATACATGCGGTTAACCTCATGTAGGCTATGTGCTTTAGGGGGTGTAATTTATGAAGTTGTTAATTTTCTGCAGCGAATTGCATCTGAATTTCTAAGACATGAGCATCAAACAAGATTGTTTGTGTGTCTGTCGTAGATGTGCGGGGGTGTCTCAAAGCCGCCCCCTCACTCCCGCAATTCTGCTGTGTTTTAAAAATGATCACAGCTCTTTGCAGTGTGGATTAGGAAGGTGGCAGATTAGAGTCTGCTGCTAAATCACCATGGCGAAAACCTTGCTTCCAGCTGACACCAGACTATTCACATCCCTCTAACCACACAAGCCCTTGCCTTCTCAGTCACGTTGCAGCGCATGCAACTGAAAGGGTTGTGCTGAATGTTGCATATCCGTCATTGTGATGGCCGAGCATCATGTTCTACTTGTTCATAGTTTAATACCTTTTTGGGAAATACGCTTATTCCTTTTCTTGCAGGGAGTTAGATGAGAAGATTGATACCACTTTAATGTTTGTCCATCAAATATAGGGCTACTGCTAGCAGCCAATTAGCATAGCTTAGCAATATGTATTTGTGTATTACATGTATACAAGTATTTGTGTCAAAGCAGAATCCTAACTTTAGAGTTGCTGGTGGACTTTGAGTTTGTTACCTTTGGACAGAGCCAGGCTAGCTTTTCCCCCTTTATGCTAAGCTAAGATAGCTTGCTGTTAAAGGTAGCTTCATATTTAGCATGCAGGCATCAATCTTCTCTTCTAACTCTTGGCAAGAGAGCCAACGAGCATATTTCCCAAAGTGATGAACTATTGCTTTGATAGTTAAAGGTAGAATAGGTAGGATTTGGTGGCATCTAGCGGTGTGGTTGCAGATTGCAACCAACTGAGTACCCCTCAGCTCACTCCTCCCTTTCCAAGACTGCGGTAACGTGAGCCAAAGAACTTATATTGCCAAGAAGTGAAAGTCAATTGTTCATTCCATTGCAACATCAGCGCCCAGCAGCAAAGCTACGCTTCAGCCATTTTTGACTGAAAGCAACTACCGGACGCCGGTAAAACGTCCGCCTAAAAAGAGCCGTACAAAAGTAAAACAAAATTATTTCTATTGTATTGTCGTATTCTACCGAAGAGGCCTGTGTAGAACAATAAAATATTATAAATATAATAAGCGTTTTCAGTCCAAAATGGCGGCAACGGCTGTTGTCAAAAAAACACCAGACTTTCGTCTCTTAGCTTCTTTACTCTTTGACGTGAGCCACAGAGTGCAAAGCCGTGGTAACGTTGTTGGCCTCGCCCAGAGGTCATCCTTACCATAATAACACTACTTTAGGAGCAACAGAAGTCAGACGGCAGCTGACGGTACCACGGTTTTGCACTCTACGGCTCATCTTACCGCAGTTTCACACATGGCTACGGTGGCCTTCAGGTAACGTAATAACGAGAAAGGCTCTCTCTAGAGCCAGTGTTTGGTTTGTCCGTTCTGGGCTACTGTAGAAACATGGCGGACTCCATGAAGAGGATCCGCTCACTATGTAGATATGAAGGGCTCATTCTAAGCTAGCAAAACACAACCAGTCTTAGTTTCAGGTGATCACACACTAATGAAAACATAGTTATGACTATTATATTCCATTTCTACCAATAGATCCCCTGAAATGCTACACACTGTTCCTTTAAAGCTGGAGCTTTTGTTCTGTATAGTTGTTTCACCGGCTTGTTTTGTCAGCTTATAGAACAAAAATCATTATAAAGAAAGTTTAAAGTGAGAGACACGCTGATTTTGTGGTTTGTTATGGTCTGAAAATCCCTTTGCACCTGTTAAGCCTTTACCATATGTTTCACAGTATGCCCTGCATTTCAGTCCACAGTAGTTTCCCATAAATGTATCGCTCTTGTTAAACAAAAGTGATTCTAATGGTGAATGTGGTTCTGCAGTGAATTCTCTGAGAACATATCGTTGATGAATAGCCGCCAATTATTGTTTTTCTCTTGCCAGCTGTCAGTGTGCATGATTTCAAGTGAATCAAACCACACAAGCCAAATGTATGAAAAAAAAGACTCTTTTAGGGGAGGAGGCCAGCATACAAAGAGCAATGTCTTTAAAGTAGTAGGAGCTGCCATGCTCTCGTCTGTCTTGCATTCAGCCTAACTAGTCCTCCGAGGAAGTGCGCCGCTGCCCCGCTTGTATGCGGGGGGAGTGTCTGTTTGCACAGGTCTCTGTCAGTTAACACTAATCTGCCTGATCTCCACCTCAAAGTCACTCACTTCTCCACATGCAAATAAACATATTCAGTCCCCTTTCAAACCAAAGCCACTATCAAACACTTGTTTGATCAGCAGAGGGCCTGCGAGGCAGTTCATTATGCATGTGAAAAAAAGTGCCCTGCCCCCGCCTTGCAGGGAGAAAGCCCATTGTTGCCAGGTTTTTATGTAATTACTCTCACCTTCAGTGGTGGCTGGGAATGCCACAACAGACTGAGGTGTGTGTCTGCGAGCTGCAGATTGGGCATATATATATACTGTACTCTTACATTGCCCTAGATTCTTTGCTATATAGATCAATCCCGAACATGAAGCCCACCCACACCTCCTTCAACCATAATCCTCACAACTCTGGATTTATGTACCAGAAGAATTTGAGGGATGAAAGTGTGCTTTCATTGCATTCTCTGATAACACTTTGGTCTGTGAAACTTGCAGCGCTCTCTCTGTGTAAAGTTTTTTTCCCTTCAATAACCCTTTTGCTCGAACTTCAGCAGGAAAACAAAGCTGTCTCATTCGTGATGATGCACCAACTATGTTTCTTCTCAGCCAAAGGAGGCGTAACTCTCCAAAAGGTGACAGATTTACATTTAAAGCAGCTGTCTAATAAGAGAAACAAGTGCCAGGAGTCTGTACGCGTCTATAGCACATTAGGAGCATACATGTTTGGAAGCAGCCACCCCCAAGCGCCAGCCAAATTCCTTTGTGTGTCTGTTGTGTGTGTGCGTCATGTACAAGTCTATGACATTGAGAGGCTAAGCACTGCTTTCCAAACAGACAGGTCTGAACTAGTAAACAGGTGCTGCCGGAGCAGCTGAGGATGAGGACATGGGGCGTCTCCACAAAGCCTGATCAAAGAGGAGCTGCCTCAGCCGCCAGTCATCCCTGCAACTTGATTTATGTCACTGTGTCAGAGAACTTTATGACTGCTTGCAAACGCAGCAGACAAAGTCAAGGTAACATGGCGGAGAGAAGAAGGTGCAGTGGTTTATTGATACAGAAGCATAGTTTTGACTGGTGATGATGTTTCCTCGCCCGCTTTGCTTCCAAATCGGAATCGGGCTTTGACAAGCAGAGGAGTCATTTCAGCTTTATGTTTCACTCAACATCAGCTCAATTACAGAGTGTGAGAAGCCAAAAATCCTGGCTCGCTGGTGAAGCAGTCAGATTAAATTAAATCAAGCAATTATCAAAGGTTTGACGCCGTTTCAACGACACTGATCACAAGCAGAAGCTCCTTTTTGTCAACAAATCAGAAGCCAACGCCAGCATCGCCATCTTCAGCGTGGTGCGGCAGAAAGAATGAGAGGCAGGAAGTGGATGAGGGCGGGACAGCGGTGCCGGAATATGTTTTGAAGTGGGAGGGCTAGTTTTGGATGATGACAGCTAATACTGTGTTTCCCACTGGATATTGAGAGACTGTGGTGGCATAATAAAATTTTGAACATTTGAAAGTTAAATGCATCAATCTGGATCACTTTGAGAGCAACATTACGAGGCTAGATCTATAAAGAACTGCTCTAGCAAACAATTTAATCATAAAGTTTATATGGTTATGAATGCTGAAAGTCACACAGCAATAAGCATGGTAAACGAGACGGGGTGCCGACATCGTCGCATACCCCTCGCACTGAGGACTGTCCGCTAGGAATCCTGTCCCTCCCCATAGGGAGACAGGGCACATTGCGCAGCGTGAACTCAACGGCCCCGGGCAGCAGCGAGGTCCGGGCGAGGAGTGCTGTAAAACTCACGGTCGTGAGACAATGCGAGTTGAGAAGTGTAAAAATATTTTGGGATCACTGTGATTTCATTTGAATTATGCTACACAATGGTTGATTATGATTGGATTAAGATCCACAGCACACTCTGCTCCGCCGGTTGCTAAATGTGGATAAATATATAATTCAGTGCTTTTTTTATAGTAAAAAACACCTCTAACATCCTCCAGTGTTGACATGTACAGGGTTGATGGGAATTATTAACTTTTACCATGTTGCAATATCGGGTCATTTGCTGGGATACAGTGATTCATGACCTTAAAAAAAAAATTGGGACGGGGCCATGCAGTAAACTACTTCCGGCGCCCACGGTGCGGGGTGATGACGGCTTTTGTCCTGGTGGGATTTGTGAGTCTGAGATTCATCAGCCTTAGTCACACGGATGTGGCGGGATTCCTCCGCTTTGTCAAATAAAACCCGTCATCACATGGAACAACGTTGAATGATCAGAAAGATGTTTCACTCTGCTGAGAGACACCCCTGGCTTTCTGAAAACTGTGATCTGATGTTATAAGATCTATACCTTTTAAAGGCCTAAATCCAGCAATACATACAGTCTGATTTCCTACGAAAAAAAAAACTTTCTTGCTAGCAATACTTTGCCCTTGCTCTGAGCAGGATTTTTTTTCCCTTTGAAGAGAGGAGAAGAAGAGAAGTGAAGGCTGCTTGGCTGAAGAAGCCCTGGAGGGGGGTGGTAACTGTCATTTATATTTACAGCCTTCCCAGACACCTCGGGGGCTGTTATCCAGGTGGCCTCTGTTGAAGCTCTCAGAAGCACTCGCACCTTTTTCGCAACTCAGAGTATCAATAGACACTGGCTGACTTTGATTCAGCCACATAGAGGTTGTGAGTCATGTGCTTTTTGACTGTTAAAACGGGTTGGGTTGACGCTGGAACTTGAATGCCCTCGGGGATAAAGCATTACTACACTTCTGAAACTTTATTAAACCGGAGAGGACTCTCTACCACAGGTTTTAAACTCTCAAAAAAAATTATTTGAATGTGAGGCAGATAAATGGAAAAGGTCTTGTACTCCAAAATCGTTTTACAACTAGTAAAAAGCATGCTCATTATACTCATCTATCAAACCTGCATATGTGGTTCTGTCTTGACATACGTGTACATGTAGTCATTAAGTATCCATGTTTCCCTGTTGCTCTGACAGCATTGTCGAGACAAAAACAATTGCTCTGAGTCAAGACTAGACTTGTGGCTCTCAGAGCGTGCACCTTTAAAAATTGTTGACAGTGTTAAGGATCGTTTAACACCAAACATCTCATCTATTCAGTTTGCTCGCGCTTTAGAAAGCTGCTTCAGTCAATATGTAACTACTTTCAAATCCAGGCCAGATGTGTCTTTAGAAATGTCACTATGCCTCGCTGATAAGGAGAAGAAGAGGAGATGACAGATATTCTGTATTTCTGGTTCGCAGCGATCCTCTTTTCAAAGTCGAACCCTTCAAACGGTCTAATCCTGTCCTGAATGAGAGCTGGATTATTGTATAACCCCCTTCATTGATACGCACCGACACATGCAACACAGCGAGAGACTGAGAGAGAGAGCGAGAGAGAGAGAGAGAGGAGAAAGAAGAGAGTGGGCTAAAATAAAGTTGTATATCCACTTCAGCTGAGGTGAAAAACTATACAAAGGGTTATATAAGCATCCAGTAAAAAGGCAGTGAGGGATATTAAAACATCATTATCAAATTATCAATGATGTAAACCACAGCTTTAACACTGGAACTGTGAAGATGTTAATTTGTCCTTTGGATGACACCACCACCACTTTCACTTTTCATCTTCATGAATATTGGCTGAAATGTTGACTAGCAGGAGTAAAACTGTTTCACACTGTTTTCAAGGTGAAATTTCTCATCAAATAGCATGTATTCTAATTAGGGCTGTCAAAGTTAACGCAATAATAACGCGTTGGCCATTTTCAAAGAGGTCCCTTGACCTCTGACCTCAAGATATGTGAATGAAAATGGGTTTTATGGGTACCCATGAGTCTCCCCTTTACAGACATGCCCACTTTATGATAATCACATGCAGTTTGGGGCAAGCCATAGTCAAGTCAGCACACTGACACGCTGACAGCTGTTGTTGCCTGTTGGGCTGCAGTTTGCCATGTTATGATGTGAGCACATTTTTTATGCTAAATGCAGTACCTGTGAGGGTTTCTGGACAATATTTGTTATTATTTTGTGTTGTTAATTGATTTCCAATAATAAATATATACATACATTTACATAAAGCAAGCATATTTGCCCACTCCCATCATAATAGTATTAAATACTTGACAAATTTCCCTTTAAGGTACATTTTGAACAGATAAAAAATGTGATTAATTTGCAATTAATCACGATTAACTATGGACAATAATGTGATTAATCACGATTAAATATTTTAATCGACTGACAGCCTTAATTCTAATTGTAAGAATTACAAGCCACTACAACAAATCTGTGAACTATCTCACTAAATCTTAAACTATATGCATATGTCACTTTGTTGCCTGAATATAAACAGAAAATGAAAGGCTATGACAATCCTTTTACTTCATTTTTTTTTTTACTTTAAAGGGGAACTACGCCCATTTTTGAAATTCATATATGTTATTCCTATGGTCTGAGACGGTCCACAAAATATTAGTAAACATGAACAACTCTTCCAAATCAAAAACTAGAGTGCTAAAACTCAAACTTGTGATGTCATAAGGTATAAAGTGTGTAACTGCTCCATATATAATGAATGAGGAGAGATATTATAGATGACACTGAGAGCAGCCAGAGGAATGATCTGAGTATATGGGAACAATTTCTGTTTCACAACTGAGAACACTACAACAGAATAAAGCTCATTTGGGTATAAAAGAAGAAAACAAACATTCTTTGAGTCTCCCATTCATCGTCTATGTAGCAACTCCAGACTTTATAATCTATGACATCACAGGGTTGAGACTTTCTTCTCTGGTTTCTGGCTTTGAGAGAGAGTTTCTCATGTTCACAAATATTGATTGAACTTTCCAAGACCATGGAAACAACATATTGAATTCTTAATTTAGGCGGTGTTGCCCTTTAAGTTTAATTTGATGCAGCCACCGGGGGACAAACACTGTCCCATTGTTTCCTTATGAACAGTTAATAACAAGAATAGTGATGCTGCTATTTATGCTTCCTGTGTGTGTTGACTTAAGCACCAATATGTCAAGCATGGTTACATCCTTTTTTTATATGTAAAAGTGCAATTTTTTTTCCATAGCAAGAAATATACAATGTATGTACAACATTTATTAGCTGATCTAAAACCAATCCGTTATTACTAGAGTAAAAATATCTCTTTTGGTCAGGTAAACAATTATGTCTCCGTTAATTATATTTAAAGCTATTCTGAATGCCAAACGTATCGTTAACACCCAGCCCTGACATACCATCACATTCACAGATTTAAAGTGAATGATTTAGATTTTTATGATGTATTAAATGACGAACTGGACTGTGTACAATAGCGAGAAGTGCTGCAACAGTAAAACCCACAAGCTTTCTGCGGCTGTATGAGAATAGTGACTCACTCCAGTAAGAGGGAATAACAACACAGTTGCAACACACAATTCCGTCTTTACAAACATTTAAAACTAGAACGTTTTATTAATTTTTCTATAAAATCTCAAGTTTTTTTAGAAATATATACAAACGTTCCCTTGAAAAAAAAAAAAGGAAAACTCAACTGCGTGTACAAATAACTTTTCAATAATGAGTGCTTGATTAATTTATGGCGTGGATTTGCCTCACAATGAGCAGTCCGGAAAGATCTTTTCAACAGCTGCTCTCGCTCCAGGTCCAACATATATGACACTGCCTTGATTTCCATTAAAAAAGCCTCCAAACGCAAACACTCATCTCTCTGACCATTTGCCTCCATTGTCTGTGGGGTCCTTTCATTGTCTGTAATCTGTCACTAACAGTACAAGTGTCTTTTTTCTTTTTTTTGCCTGCAAGGAAAACATCTATTGCACATTATTCAAGTGACCCCCATGGCACATCCAAATGGTTTATTCCACTCTTTTTGTCTTGGGACAATAAGATTTTTTTTTCTTTACCAAGTTCCTCAGTAGGATAAGTGAATCCAGGAGGTTTTTTTTCCTCAAACAAAGGCAGCTCTTGTTGCATGAGATGGCTCAACACACACACAAAAACCCATTTTGCATTATCTTCAACGCAGTTTGCATAAATAAAACATGAACCTCTGATTACAAAGTCTCATTTAGGTAAGGGCTTAACAAGTATTTAAAGAGAGCCAGCTCATACACATGTCGGAGGCGGCCGTGTCGGCTCATACTTCGTATTATGCCCTTTGAGAGACGGGTGAGGTTTGATGTAAGGCCTGCTGCTGGTGAACACGCTGGCGGCCTTCCTCCTCGTCCTCTTCTTCAGCTTCCTGCTGAACACGTTCTGCCACGACTGCAGAGTCTTTGACGTCCAGATCCACATGCCGCTGGTGATGCCCACCACCAGCAGCATGAAGATCTTCACCATGAAGATCTCGACGGCGGGGATTGAAGCCTTCATGACGCACTCGTCCGACTCCGGCCCGCCGCTGTTGTCAACGCACTTCTGCTCCGCTGCCACGATGCGCCAGTAGTCCATGTTGAGCCTCTCGTAGAAGTAGCAGGCGATGACGCAGGTGGCCGGGACGGTGTAGAGCACGGAGAAGACCCCGATGCGGACCATCAGCTTCTCCAGCTTGTCCGTGTTCTCGCCCTCCGTCTTCATGATCTTGCGGATGTGGAAGAGGGCCACGAAGCCGGACAGCAGGAACGATGTGCCGATGATGAGGTAGCAGGAGAGAGGGATGAGCACGAAGCCTGTGAGAGCTTTAACGTCCATGCTGCCCACGTAGCAGATGCCCGTCAGCTCGTCCCCCGCCACCTTCCTCATCACCAGGATCATGATGGTCTTCACGGCCGGGATGGCCCACGCCGCCAGGTGGAAGTAGCTGCTGTTGGCCTCGATGGCCTCGTGACCCCACTTCTTCCCCGCGGCCAAGAACCATGTGAGGGTCAGGATAACCCACCAGAGGGAGCTGGCCATGCCAAAATAATACAGGATGAGGAAGACAATGGTGCAGCCGGTGCTCTCCAGGCCCTCCTGGATGACATATTGGACCCCATTGTCTCTGTCGCAGGCTATTCTGTCAGCTCCCACAAAAAGCCTGACGAGGTAGCCCACAGAGTAAACACAGTAGGACATGGAGAGGAAGATGATCGGCCTCTCGGGGTATTTGAACCGCTGCGGGTCGATGAGGAAAGTGAGCACGGTAAAGGCGCTGGAGACAAAGCAGAGGATGGACCAGATGGCGATCCACACCAGGGAGAACTGCTTGTCTCCCTGACTCCAGTACACGTCCACTTTGGGGTAGCACTTGGGGGCGCAGGACTCACTCTTCTCCACAAAGTGGAACTTGCCAGGATTGCTGCACGTCTGCTTGCTCCCGGTCTCCTTCAGGTGCAGGTCCTGCCCGCTCAGAGGCCGCTGCGGCCTGAAATCCGGAGGCTGGGTGTGGGACACTTTGGGGGGCTCGTCCGAGCCGTTGTTGGGCGCCTCCATGCAGAGGTTATTGGGGTCGTTTTTGGTCGGCAGCCGGGAGCAGTCCAGGGAGTCGGGCCAGGGGAAGTTGAACTGCTCCAAGATGGGCGAGCACTTCAGCTTGACCTGCTCACACATCACCCTGCACGCCGGGATGGGGTTGGACACCTGCTCAGTGCACATTGGGGCGTACAGCGAGCACAGGAAGAACTTGAGATGGCTGTGGCAGCCGAACTGTATCAGCGTGGCGAACTCCTGCAGCTTTATCGCTGCCTCTTTTTGGTCATCGTGGCCCATGAGGTTTGGCATGCGCGTCATGTTGTAGCCAATGTCTTTGCACTGGGGGATGTTGATGTGCTGACATCTCCCCTCTCCTGACCAGTCAGGGTCTATTGAGCTGATGGCCGAGCCCCCATCGCTCCACAGGACCAGCAGCACACAGATGAGGCTCAGTTTAACACTTGAACGCATCTTGATTTAAAGAAAAAGGCCAAATGTTCACCACAACACACAAGTTTCTTTCATTAAAAAAACAAAAAGTCAGTGATGAAACCTGGCTGCTGATGTTCAGATCAATGTGTGGAGGAAAAAAAAAAAACTTCCAGAACTATCTGCTGCAACAACACCCCCGTGTCCTCATTTTACTGGAGGTTTGCAGAGTTTAATGAGAACAGAAATCCCGCAGTGGTCCCACAATGTGTTCTCGCTGGAAGACGCGTGCGTTCAGGTCCATGCTGCTGCTTCTTCCAGGCGCTCAGTTTGGTGGCTGAAGTGTTTGTGGAGCTACTTGTTCAGTCTCTCTCACGGTGCAGATCAGTCTGCTGTGCGTAAAAAGAGAAAAAAAAAGGTAAATGTGTTCCCAAAAGACTCACGTTTCATGCCACTTTTCCTCCGATCTTGCGAGACAACTTGGTGGAAAACAGTGAAAAAATAATGTCCCTCCAGTCCTTTCAGTCCTTTCTGCAGCTGCTCACAAGAAGCACCAGAAAAACAACGAATCAGTCCGCTAAAATAAGTGAAATAAATCTCCTCGGTGATGATAAATGAGTCCCAGTAAATGCAGGATCCTTCTCGTGGAAGCAGTTGATGCGTTTTGGTGTCAGCAGCTCGTCTGAGCTGGTCGGAGCCTCCGTCCCGGTCTAACCTGCCAAAAGATCCGCCTTCAAAGACACCTACTTTGCATAAGAAAGATGACACTGACACGCGGATTATTTTCAAATCGTGCGGAACAGCTTGTTCATTACAGCGGTTTCTAAAAGGCTTGCAGGAAAACTTCCTTCTCTCCTGTTTGTTTGTTTGTGCTCGACCGCTAAACTTCAGACTATAGAGACACATTTTTAAGAGAGAATCACACAAAATGTTGCGCAACATGGCTCACAGCAAAAAAGGCGCACCAACACCACAGCTTTGGTTACAACTGATGTTTTTAACTGTCTGCACATATGTGGCTGCAGGGCAAGTTTTTATTATTATTATCTTTCCCTTGTGAAATAAGTTTGAGAATGCAGCTCAACTACACTAAAATAGCAGGTAAAACAATGACAAGCAGATTCACAGTTTTTACTATTGCAATCTGCAGTTAAACATTTTCTGTTTTTTTTTTTTTTACTTTATATGTTTTGGACAAGTGCAGCCTCTGATTTTGCATTAAAGGGTTTCATAAAGGCAAGGCTAAGTAGTCTAAAATGATCTTAAACTATAAGGATATGCCTTAAATAATAAGAGAATCCAGGGGAAAACTAATTTTCATATTACTGCACAGTAAGACATGACTGAACATGCATGGGTCTAAGAACAGAGATGATGCTGTTCTCCAGAGACATACAGCAGCTCATTGATGTGGGATAAGTGCTTAGATACTTTACCCAAGTAAAAGTAATTATACTACAATGTAAAAAAAAAAAATACAGGGTTAAGAGTAGAACATGCATGCAAAATGAAAAAATACAGTAGTATTAATTGAAAAATCGACTTAAAGTATAAAACTTTAAATGACTCATTATGCAGAATGTCTCCCCTTCAGATTATTATATTATACAGTATAATGTGTAGTAATTCTTATTCTTGCATTAACATGTGAGCAGCGTTTTAATGTTGCAGCTGGTCGAGGTGGAGCTGATTTTAAAGGTGCAAAATGCCCGATTTGGGAGCATTTCTATTGCCTTCGCTAGGCTCTCAACATGGCAACCGCTCGCAACTAATGGTGCTAACAGTGTAGGGGAGACCGGAGGATGGGCGCTACGCTTCCTCAACGGCGATGTCGGTCGGGACGGCGTTATCAGCTGTAACCGCCGTATGAGAGCATTGCAGAGCGGCGTCAGTGTGCTAGCCAGTGGGGGCACGCTCACGTGCACTAAAAGGCCGACCCAGCTATGTCAATAAAGCTCAGAGAACACAGCACCACACACCACAGGAAGACATTACTCCTCTATATCTTTACATAGTAAATAGTTTTTTGCTGCTATATTAACGCTCTGGATACCGTTAACAACGTCATAAACCGTTTTTATAGTTTACGCTATAAAAATGCAGCATATTTTCTTTGTTGATTTATGTTATATGTAAAAACGGGACCTGCAAACTAACCTGTAACAGCTGTCAAATAAATGTAGCGGAGTAAAAAGTAAAATTTACCCCTGAAATAGTGGAGTTCAAATACAAAGTAGAATAGAAATGAAATATTCAAGTAAAGTACAGTACTTGAGTTAATATAGCTGGTTACTTTCAGTCACTGTCATTGACAACCTCCTGTAGACTGACTGGAATCAGCCATAATAACTTTCTGGTGTAGAAAAACTGAAATATGACGATCAGATAACAGAGCCTTCAATAGCATGCAAGCAAAATTAATGAAAAAGATGAAAATGATTACATGCATGTGTTATGTTTTAGGGTGGATTTCCCCTTAAATAATGATATATTTCATGTAATGATATATTTACACATGTGCAAAGGAGATAGACAGATCTACTGTTTTTGGGAGTTGCAGATGGGTTTAACTCAATTCAGTTCAATTGAATATTCTGAATTCATTCCTAAGTAGTTTCCAAACAATATTGACACACATGACAACAATGGATGTAAACAGTTTGGCTGTATTCTGTTGAGTGTTTGTCAGTCTGTATACTGTATGAAACATTCTTTAACTCACCAGAACAAACACTTTATGGTCATTTCCTGTCTTTTTCAATGAAGGAAGTAGTCCAGCAAACAAATAAGACGGTTACATTCCTTTTCACAAATGTCAGCCTAAAGTGCTGACATTGTTCTATTGTCAAGCCAAGAGGAGCTCGCATCAATAATTCAGATCCCGCAAAGCCTCTCTCACAGTGACATCTGTATTCTCACCAGATGTGGACAATTTTAGTACTTTAACCATTTTGCTGGGATGTCCATTTCTTTCGTTGTGTTACACGTTGAGCCATAAATGAACTGTCACAACAATGTCTTACTTTTTTGCCCATATGACTAATTTTGAATCAGCTCTGCCCATTATCACAAACACAACTGTATTTACACATTTATTTTAGTTAGTTAATTTCATGTACATTTTAAGTCATACACACATCTTTATGTGTCCTCTCTGAACCCTTTATTATAATTCTAATAAGAGACACTCACTCCACAGTGAATGTCAAGTTGGCCTTATGGACAAACGGGACATTACTGTAAATACTTGTTTCATTCTTTATATATTGAAGGTTAACATCAGTATTTTTCACCCTGGACACTATTTTACCATGTTTTTGTGTCTAAGTGACTAATGGGGACAGCACTTTTTGAAATTAGTCCAGTATAGTATAGCAAGAGCAAGTGAGCAGTGTCAATGTAACGTTATGTTCACTAAAAGTGCTTGTTTTTGCCACTGACAGGCTCAGACTGTTATTATAAGTGTCTGACAACATTATGGAAAGGACCCTAGAGAAAAATGTTACATTTTCTTTCCTTTTCGCTTGATCCGCTCTGTTTGTTATTGTGTTCAATTGTGTTGTTTGTTATTGTGTTGAAATCTGAATATCCGTATACTCTGGTTCAAATGAAAACCTCAAAAAGACCTCATCCACATTGTCGAAATCATCTAAATATTCAACCATGACATTGAAAATCTTTTAGATAACACTAAGTTACACTTTCTGTACTCCAACACAACAAACTCTGCCCGGCTGACACTCTCGTTTCCACCACGGATGTATTTCACTATTCCACCGTTGTCTTCCAGCAACACGTCACCTCATTTCAGGATGAGACTTCTCCTTGAGCGAGACTCTTTCCATAATGTCAGACACTCATAATAACAATCAGGCAATGGCAAAAACAAGGACTTTTAGTGGACGTAAATGACGCTGCCAGCTTGCCCCAATAGGATTACATTGCAGAATGATTAGCGGCTGCTGTCTACAGCGCTCTCCCTCAAAACTGGACCAATTTCAGAAATTGTTGTTCCTATAATGGGGTCCAGGTTGAAGTGTTCGTGGAACTGTGCTGTAGACAATATTTTTGCATGTGATTTACAATATTGTATGATCTCTGTGATGAAACATTCTCATAAACCACAGAAAGACATTTTTGAAAAATTAAGTAATGAATCATATTACTCAACAACATTCATAAAGCACTGTGTCAAAACTCAGTGGCTACTGTTCTCTTGCGGAGAAAAAGGCACCAACAAGCCGCCAGTGTTGGTTGAACAGGGTTGATTCACTTCAGCTTCCCTCAAAGTAAAGACATAATTTGCTATGATTGCACATTGGATCAGTAGTGACTGATGAAGTGGAGTTTTTTTGCATGTTCACCCTGTGTTTTTACTGCTCCGCTTTCCTCTCACACTCCAAAATGACCATCTCCCCATGAGTATTGGCGTGTTACCTTCACTATATATGTGTTAGCCCTGTCCAGAGTGCATCCTGTCTCTTGCATGGGATCGGCTCCAGCCCCCTGTGACCCTGAACAGGATAAGTGGTTTAGAAACTGAATGGATGGATGGGCTTTTATTAGCCTGTTAAAGCGAAACAATTCCTGTTGAGAGCCGGCCTACATAAAGACACAGCAGCACCAAAGACACAGTGTGTCATAAAATAAACCCAACAAAACGCATCGACACATAGACCGCTGCAATAAACGGCATACATGAACCCGTATGATGCATTGTTGTCGCAGTGAGTAAGAACTCCATCTTGGTTTTACACTGCAGTCAGTATGGAGTAGCTGGATGGCGTGACTGGCTGAGAGAAGAGCAGGTTATGAGGCCTTCTGCCTCTTTTATGTGTGTGAGATCCTCCAGACCTCACTCATGTTACCTTGTAAAAAGTTTGTAGTGGTAGAGTTTATCCTCTAGCCTGGCCCATGGTCTTCATCAAGAGTGACATACTGATCACGAGTAAACAGGAGTGCTTTTAGTACATTTTCTTTTAACAAGAGTGCTTTTAGAAGTATTTCAGAAATGTGTCCGGGCAAGATGAGAAACCTGGCACCGTGCGTGCCTAAATGGTTTAAGCGCGGCATATCTTAGTGGTGGCATTTCAGCTGTTAGCGCTCAGTGTGTGTTGAGCATAAATATAGGGTATATGAATACACTTATGAACACAATACCCTCCTCCTATGTAGCACATGTGCTTCTCGGATTCCACTTATCCAGCTGTTAGCGTTTGAAGGGGTTTGGTCCCAACTTGAGGGGAAAAAAACATCACACTTTATTTCAAAAAGGCAAAACGCCTTTAGCTGCCAAGCTAGTTTGATTTCCTGACAGATCAGCCGATAAGACTGTTGTCAGGCTATTAAATAGACGTTATCTGCCGCTGTAAGCCCCAAACATGTGTGTCAGTAGGGGTCTTCTACACCCATTAGTAGGTTTTATCATCTATTCACGTTAGAAGACTGGAGTTTGCATCCCGTGTGAAACCAACAACGTGTAGTTGTCTTTGTGTTCGTAGTTATTTTAACCCAAAACACAGAGTTTCTCTCTAAACTTAACTAAATGTTTTTTTTTTGCCTAAACCTAAAGAAGTTTTAGTTTTGTTGCCTAAATCTAAAGAAGCCTTTTTGTTTGTGTTCAAAATGTGACATTTCATTCAGTTTTACAACATGTTAGAACGTGTTGCTTTTAAGTTTCGCTTTCATTTTACAATGTAGTAGGCGTAGTAAGCCCCTACTGATCCACAACTATGGTGCTTATAGTGACTGATAATGCCTATTTAATGGCCTGATAACAGTCTAATTGTGTGTACAGCTATAGCTACCATCTTTTTAACCCCTGCGGTATGCAAACCATTTTCCTTTGTCCAAAAAAAGGCCCAGATGTAGCAGCAGCATGCATCTTATACATCCTGACCCTTCACAAAGACAAGGACAACAGCTGACATGCCTGCTCCATCCCCTCCCTCTCCACTAGACCTTTATCATGTAGCCGACGTGTAGTAGTAGAACAAAAAGAGAGATGACAGCTTTAATGTGAAGAAGAAGAATAATGTAATATCAATGTGTTCCCAGAGCCAGGGCCATCAGCTCTGCTCTCCATTTAACTGATCACCAGGCTTTCAGGAAAACCCTGTCTGGCATATTTTAAAGCAAATATCTGCCCTTATTATCGCTGCCTTTGGTGTAATGAAGCTGACAAGATAATACTGTCACACAGTCTAATAAGAAGACACAGTCTACTGGTTTGCTGTAATTCATCGCCTTTGTTCTGTCGTCTCCTCCTGCCTCCCACTCTCTCGTGATTGTTTTGGTCACGATGATATCTCTTTGAAAAGGAAAAGAAAAAGGGGATGAATCAGGCCTGTTCAGTCTTTAGCATCTGTAGCCTCAGCAGCTACTGTCTCTTTTATGATTTTTTTCCTACTACCACCCCCCTGTTTCATATACAGCCCCCTTCTATAGCTCATTCCTGCTCACACAAGTGCATAACACACTCTCACACATGGCAACTTTATCTCATCTTTGCAACCACAACAGCGCGGCGAAGGAAAAGCAGCGCAGCTCCATCTCTGAGAAATCAGCAACTGTGAGATAATTCTGTAACTAATAAAGTGAAAGGGTGGGGGGTGGGTGGGGGGGGCTTTGATGGCTGAAGCTGAAAAGATATTTTATTTTTTTTTTGTGTGTGGGATTTGCGATGTGTGATTCTATGGAGCGAGCCCGCTCCCCTGCTGCTAGGCTCTGGCTGGAAGCTGGCCCCCCTCTGGCTAATGTTATGGAGAATCGGAGGAATTTTATGGCTGTCTTCTCCCTCAGCCCCCTTTTTTTCTTTTGTTCCCCTTTGAAGAATGACTTTAGACATTTTATTTACATATTTAACCATGGATGAAAGAAATGAAGGGTGAGGAAAGCAAAGCTCCCCTTTCTTGAGGGAATTTTGATCAGTAAAAAAAATGAGTTGAAGCTAATACATTTTTGTTTGCCTGAAATTAGATGGCTATCAAACACGCCACTGACATTTGTGAAATTGACACCATCAGCTCTTTGATGGGGGAACATGATCTGCAGCTCTGTATCAGTATAGCATTTTCTCTTAATTGCTGTGGTTAGATGGTTGTTCCAACATGCGTGAGGTATGCTACATGGGAGAGACGGGGGGACGTTTTAGACATGTTTGGCATTGTTGTCGGCGCTGAAAAGGGCATGTTGATTAAACGTACGGGTGGGGTAGGGCTATAATCTTCTTAAGCAAGGCCCTCCTCTTCCCTTTCAGGGGGCACAATGAGAAGAAACAACACACTCAGTCGGAGGTGAGACTATTTGTCCACATGCCCTGCACATTGTCCGGGGATCCTGTTCTCCCTCCTGATCGCACGCATTCAGCGTTTAGCTCGGGATGATCCTATTTATCAACACAATCTGCTATTTTCTCTCTTATTGCCACTCCACAGTTTGTGAAGAAAAAGAAAGATGATGGGGAAAGCATCTGAACATGGACAGCAAAGAACCTAAAAATGCTTGAATATTAAAGCCTAGTTTAAAAAGATTTTTTTTTTATTTTTTTTTTGCAACTGCAGGCAAAGATAATTCTGTTTAATATCATACATGCTATTTTTTCTGTCCCGTTTGAAATGCCGGAGCTTTAATAAGAGCGCCAGTTTTAGTAAAGGGTCAGACGTTTTGAGGAAACGCATATGAATCAAGCGATGAATTATTGAGGAGCCCCGTCAACATCAAAGCCTGCAGTATTCTTTGCTCACATGGTTTAAATAGTTCAATAAAGTAACTTATTAATGAGGACTAATTTGTTTCACTCTTCTTTTCACTTTGCTCCATTAAAGTCTGCTTTGTTTCACTGCTGGTTAGAGTCCCATCGGTTGAAGGTTAGCCCGCTGACCTCACTCATTGTGTATTGTGGTTGATAAGAGGAACCTTTCAAGTGTTTATAGAGTAGATTAGTATAATTATAAGGCTGGTGGACCTTTATGTGAGTGGCGAAGCTGTCAGCCAATCTGCAATAAACAGCGTTGTAATGAATTTTGTTTGTTAGGAAGCCCAATAACATCTGGGGCTGAGGCTGCTTTGAAACAGCAATATTAGTTTAGTGGGGTGTTCTTACATCATGCTCTTTCATGTGGTGGTCGTTTAACAGCAAAGAGAAGAGGAAGGGAGGAAGAAGAAGTGGTGGAGGAGGAGGAGGAGGAGGAGGAGGAGGGGGTTGTTGGAGTTCAGCAGCTTGAGACTGAAGCAATGAACCAAAACAGTTACAGTCAACCGCTTTGCAAAAACACATTTTTTTGTTTTAGAAAGTCACATCATCGGAGACGAAAGCCGGTTCTGCAAAGTTCTTTAAGACATGAGAGCGATTACAGATGAAGGAAAAAGAGTCAAAAAGGGGGGAAAACATTTTATTGCCTGCATCGGTGAAGGACGCTGATGGCAATATTATTACCCGAGGTCCTCGTGGGGGCACTTGAGTGTGAATTGCTAATCAGGAAGGCCTTCTCTCTGGTCTAATCCCTCTTTGAGTGGCCGGGGCCCGGAATCAGCGCGTCTGGGGAGACTCCCCACTGCTTCTGGCTCTGGAGGCTCCATTCAACAGCGCAGCCCTCCTGTCCCATTCCCACAGTCCCCTCACACTGTGCGTCGCAGCCATGCATGTGCGCACACACACACATCCTCCTCTAACCAAATTAGATTAGACCCTTCCCTTTCTCCCCCGGCAAGGCGCTGGTCTTTTCTCTGCCCGGTCATTTATCCTACCCCGCTTTTGTCTCTGCTTTAGAAAAGAGAAACAAATTCCCAAACAACTCCGCTCCTAAGAATGCTCCGGTTTGGAGAAGGATGAAGGATCTCTAGCAGACCTGAGGTGATGCTATAATATCATCCCTTTGGTGTGTCAGCTCTAATGATGTGTGGGGGGAGAAGAGCAGTGAGAACGCCGCCAGCTGTGCGTCATGTCAACCTGTTACCCCACAACAACGCCGAGCCCTCTCTGACAGCAACACTAAGGATCTCTTTATTGTGGCCCCCTCGCTAACATTGTCCAACATTTGCTCTGCTCGGCCGTAAATCCTCCCTGACTAGAATAGATAAAGTGCAGTTTGGCGAACTGTCTCCACCAGTGTGTCCGAGTCCTGTAGTATTAGTTGTTTTGATTCCTCGTATCTTTATTCCTTGTAAACCAGTAATGGACACTGACACATATGGGCAAAATAAAGGCCTCTTTTCAAAGGGTCTTTTGTAAGAAAGCCCGGGTGGAAAGCTTATTCCTCCCGGTTCAATGTGCAGCCAAGCTATCCCAAAAGCAGCAAATTGAGATCAAAGCGAAATTAAAGCTGACTCGTTCAAAGCAAGATAAAAATGTGTGAGCCCGCAGCAATATTTTCTCTATTGATTTCCTCCTTTGCTTGCACTCCGTGGGACTGCGGCTGGCTGTGCTGTGCTCAGCGCCAGCGTCGGAGACTCTGCAGCCTGCTGCAGGGAGAAAGGAAATGACTATCGATACAGACAGAAAAACACTGTCATAATGATCAGGGATAAACGGATTTCACACGAGATCTAAGTGATTTGGGCAACTTTTCATCGCCGTCCAAATGTGTGTTTTCACTTTGCATTAAGACACAGGGACGAATAATGAGAACATCTAATGGCAGCCATGAGAGGGGCATGGAGAGCCAGCGTGGGGACGGCATTGTCTTGTGCTGTTATTAGCTGTGATTCTCTGGAAAGAAGCAAGCGTGTAGAGCCAAGTTTTGTCATTGTCTTCTCATCCGGTGCATGGATCTCTCTTTTTATATTTTTTTTTAAGGAACCACATGTGGAGGCCATCTCTCTGAAGTTTATTTAGATTTGCAGGAACATTTTGAAGAGCGTCTTTCACAGACATTTCTCTGGCTATTTGCTTTTATGTTCGGTGCAAGAACAAAGGATCAAGCACAGATGAAGTTTTCTCAGTGCTGCACAGCAGATAACTGCACAGTGGAAAAAAAAAGTGTCAGCTTTAATTAGAGAGAGAGAGAGCTGGCTCCAATGTGATGTTCCAATAATAACACAACAGCAAAGAAGATGTCTTTGTTATGTCGAGCTCAAATCTAGGTAATTATGGGTAATTTGCCGTCGCTCTACTTGCGCTGCAGGTTGTCGGCGAGGTGGGAAGGCGTGAGTGAAGGTGCAGGTGAAGGATTCAGTGGTGTGTTTGAAGTCCTGGGAGGGATTGACAAGCCTCGCAGTGAAACCTGAGCAGGTATGAAGACAAGCTGGAACAATCAGTGTCTGCAGACGCCGCAGACCAAAAGTGTTTTCCTGATGTAATTCTCCCCATGTCGGATCTTTACACAGTCTTGCACATCAAGTCTTTATCTACAGTGGAACAATGTAGCAAAAGATGTCGGAAAGCTGATAAAAATGTCTGTCAGTCGACACTGGAGGCTTCAACAACTGACAACTGTTTTCCGCGTCTCATGCAAGAGTGCATTTGCACACCTTTTATGCTCTCTTCACCTTTTCTGTTGCAAGGTGTAACACCTGGGCGAGCTGAAAGGGACAGGAATCAAGCTGAGGAAAATGTCTTTTAATCTGTTTCAGATATTGTTTCATAGCTGTAAGCAGTCTTACCTCATCTGTGAAGCTTCCGCCTCAGACAGAGGGATCAGTGTATCTGTAGGCATTCCTCAGGCTCAAATATCAAAACAGCACTAAATAACCTGTCATCCTTCCCTCCCCGGAACATAGACGTCGCTGCGTGATCGAGCTTGTGGTCCATTTTTTTGGGGGAAAATGATCACACAATGGTACGAACTCGAAAGTTCAAAGGTGCAATTTAAGATATGGCTTAAATGTTTCTTTAAAACATTAAAAAAATAACTAACATTATCAACAGGATGTGAAGAGGCAACACAGTCTCACGGCAGGTTGTGAAATAGTCACAATTTAATATATTTGATTTGTTTATACATAGACATGAATTTTGCTTTTTTTTTCAGTGACGCTCAGCACGAGTTTCAACAACCTATTTTTTATGCGTTTTCCTACAGATGTCCAGCAACACCTGATGCATGTGTCTATTTCTGCCCTAGTCTTTTTTTTTTTTTTTTTAAACACTTGGTTAGGTTTAGGCAACAAACTACTTAGTTAGGTTTATCAAAAGATCGTGGTTTAGGTAAAAATAACACCAGAAGTGTTGTAACTTAAGTACCAAAGTTACGTGACAAAAACTACTTAGTTAGCTTTAGGAAAAAATCGCTGTTTGGGTTACAATTACTCCGAAAGTGCTGTGACTTAATTACGTTAGTTACATGACAAATAATCAACTTTGACTTGTGGTTTCACACGGGACACAAACACTCCTGGGCGAAAGTGTTTTTTTCTCTTCTCTACACGCTGTTCGACGCTCTTTATACTTCCCAGTTTGTGATTGTGATTATGTGGATGCCATATGAATTGATTTTGTGCTGACCATCACAAAACAAATTTAAAATTTGTGTTGACGATTGTTGGGATGGAGGAATCGGGCCCAAAATTGTCTTGATTCTCATGAAGTGTGTGTCCGGCATTATTTCTTTGGAGCACATTGCACCTTTTTTAAAGGTTATATCATTGTGGGGTTATTTACAGACAAAAACAGTGAGTTTCGTTATCCTGTAAACTCTATATCCACAGAGTAGAATGCATTAAATTGCCTCAGAAATAAAATAAATGATAGTAGAAGTACAAATATCTTGTTTTCACACATTTCAGCCCTAGTCAAAGAGACAGCTGTTCGTAACCCAGTTATGGAATCTGCCTGTGGGCTTTTCTTCCCTCCCTTACACTCTGAGCAAGTGCAATGGCTGTTTGACTTCTACGCGTTTGGCGTTCAAGAGACATCCCAGACATTGATATCAAACTTAATACCAAGTGATTTCCATTTCACATCAGTGCCTCCTGAGTGATCGAACGGGGAACCTGCGACGTATCCACCACTGTCAAAAGAAGAAGCCACTACGACAGTCAGTCAAAACTCGTCCTGTTTAACATGCACGTTTCATACATCCTGTTTGATACGCTTCAGTTTTATCGCCAAAGTATGCGGGGCGGTATCTTTGGGGAAGGGCTGTTTTTACTGTGATTAAACAACACGTGAAACAATATGCATTCATCTCTATCTCTCATGCAAACACACACATTCCTTTTTCTGCTTCGTAGTTCGTGCAGACGAGACGATTGCTGCCTCTTGTCACGGGGAAGGATGTTGATGTAGAGGCTTTGGTGGAGGGATTTGAAAGCGGTTTTATTGGTGGTGTCTCCGATAAGAAGCCAGTGACTTAACCAAAGACAATGTGCGCGCTGAATGTTCAAAGATGGCTGTTGTCACGATGTACGAGAGGCTGGTGCAGATTGGGTGTGACAGACTCAGGCCAGGTTTGAGCTCTTAAGCTCGTTAGTTAAAGCATTCATGGACGAAAGCTCAGAGCAGTTCTTTGTCTGCTTTTAAAAGTCATCATTTCATTTAAAACACAGTTATTCATTACAAACAATCATGGTAACCAAGTCAAGAAGAGTTTTCGTTTTCTTAACTAAAAGTGTGTTGAGACTGAAGCAAATGTTTGGCTATTATTTGCATGAATTTCGTCCATCTAGGCAAACCAGGCACTTGCCTAGGGCCGCACTTTGGCAAGGGCGGTGAAATGTGGGTCATGAGGAAGAGTAACCATAGAAATAACTGCAGTCTCACGAATGAGTAGAGAAACAGAGACGAAACTCCGGTATTTTTTTGAGCGCTGCCGCCATTTTGGACTGAAAACACGTATTATATTTCTAATATTTTATTAGTCAACACAGGCCATTTCTGTAGAATATTACAATAGCATATAGAAATTATTTTGTTTTACATTTGTACAGCACTTTTTAGGCACGTTTTACTGGCGTCCGATAGTGGCTTTCAGTCCAAAATGGTGGAAGCGTAGCTCTGCTGCTGGGCGCTGATGTTGCAATGGAATGAACAACTGGCTTTCACTTCTTGACAATATACGTTCTTTGGTCTCGCTAGGTTACGCGTTAGCACAATGAATTACCGAGGAATGTGTCAATCATGCTGCACCTGCAGGCGCCGCTTTCCCACCTCCCACCCCAGAGCCAATGGTAGCTTGGCCTACTGACATTGAGCTTGATTGTCTTCGAGAAAAAAACAAAGCAAATGCAATGTAAGGATAAGGAAATACTGTAGTATGTTTAAACGCCAAATCGAATCGAAAAAGAGGCAACTAGGAGCAAGTACACCAAAGCAGAGGGATTCGTTGTTAAGATATATTGACCCCGGGAGTGTTAACAAGGATGACGGTGCGCCTTCAAGTCAAAGTGTGTTATGTGTTATGTCGAAGTCTGTTACCCTGTCGATAGTGTTATCCTCCTGTTAAAATGACAGCACCCCCTAAGTGATTATGAAAAGGGATAAGTGTTGGTTCAGGTTTAGGTAGAGAGAGACACATATCGACGGGGAAACAGAATTCGACACAACACCGGTACCGCCGAACCAAGAGACCGCTAGTACAACTAACATCATCGCCATTGCTCCAAAAAAGGCAGCAGGTGCTAGCGCTCAGATGTCAGATGTGAAAAGCTTTATTTGTTCTCTAGTTGTTGTTTAAGTTTCTGATGAAACTTGATGGCACACATTTCATGCGTGTGCCTGTTTGACGCACATGAGAAAGTTGTGTATAGGAGAGTGTATTTGAACTGGTATTTTTTTCCTTAAGGAGTTTAAACTGGATTATTTTGGAGAATAGCTCTACATGATGCTGTCTGACTCTGCTGTAAAGAATTTGGAACCAGGTTATTATGCAGACCTGTTTGGTGCATTATTTGTACATGGATCAACGAAATGTCCACATACTTTAATATTGTTGACACTGTGAGCACACTAGCGTTGCTATTTGCATTATGTGTATTGAATATTGGCGTTTCTGTGTTATTGCTGGCACGGTACATTGCAAATAGAGGGATGGCAGAACTTGCATGCGCCGGTCCTGGCTGGAAAGTTTGCCTGAATGTTTCAGCTAAACAATCTGCACTGTGGCTGTTATACTGTACAAACTTAAAGCAATAAATTCAAGGAAAATAAGTTTTGTTTATGAAAATATCTGTCCCGTAATAAGACTACAGCTTAGTTTAACAACAGGGCAACCAGGGGATATGGCTCTGTCCATTGGCTAGCTGGTTCCTCTTGTTTCCAGCGTATTTACCAAAATGTCAAACTATTCCTTTAAGCAGTAGCTAGCTGTCAATTTTTGCACCAATATGTGTGTGTGTGAGTGTGTGTGGTGTCACAACAACCCTCTGAGCGTATATCTTTCCATGGAGGTGTCTTTGCTTCCGTTGGTGCCGCCCAGAGCCATTTCGAGTCTGTTTACTCAATCGTGCTGCCTGTAAAATTTTGCTTTGTGTTAACAAATTAAAACCCAACTGGAACTTGGCACACCTACAAGTTGGTTGTCTTTTAATTGGCGTTCATGTTGTAACGTAATGGACAATATTTCACAATTGACTGTGTCTGTTTGTGCATGTTGTAACTTCTATCTGCTGTAACAAGCCGTGGAACTCCTCTAAGTTCTTCCCTATCATCTACCAGGTGTTACTACAATAAGATCTGTGTGAACCTCACAAGGACAGCAGCCTTTTTCACGGTTGCATCCAATTATTATTCTGTTTCATCCTCGCTACAGATGTTGACGAGATCTGTGCCTTCGTTCGCCTGAAGGGAAGAACAAAAGGAGGGTAAACAAAACTTGTGTGTCTTAAGTGTCGTCTTGAGTGTCAAATGCTGTTGACAGTTTGGCTTCACAGTTAGAAAGGTGTTGTCGGACAGCGGACGGCCCACTGTAGTGCAAACAGGTCAGCAGGAGGAGTGAAAGGGGACACCGGCTCGGCTGGCCTCCTGTCCTCTCTGGGAGCTGACACAACCTTGTTGGTGCGCCCTTTCTGAAATCCAACTCCTCTCACTCGTGACACCCTTGTCCCCTGTCCTCCTATAGCTATCACCGTAAAGAATAAGGCATGCACCATGACCCTCTCTGTCTGGACAAACAACTCTCTCACCACTCCCTCGGTGCTTTTGACAGAGAGACTGGTGTTTCAGGTTCAGGACGTTTCCATTAGCACCTTTTGGTGAAGCCCTTTCATCCAGCCGTCACAGCCCTTGTGATCTGACCACGGCCGGGGCTGTTAACCCGCCGCTGTGACGACGTCAAAGCTTGACAGACCCGGGAGGAAGTCTCGAGTTCAGCAAAAGACTCCTCGTGTTTGCTCCCTCTCTCTAATAACTGTTTGCTCTGCTGTCTGGGGGTGTTTGTTTACGTCTGTTGACACTTGGCTCAGTGTTGACATCTGATATCTGTCGTTCCCGAGTGCAGCACAGTCCGTCGTGTAATGTTTGACACTGTTGTTTTAGCTCAGAGGTATGTAGATAACATTTCTTGTTGGCATCCTTGCATGCATTTTACTGTATCATTTTACTTTGCGTACATGTTGACACAGAGTAGAGTTGAAGTCGGGCTCGCCGGTGTTCCACCAGCTTCTGTAAGTCAATGCAATCTCTCATTAGCCTTTCTGACAAAACAAACGTATGTCTGGTGTTTACCATCCATAAGTTGAATTAGCATCTACTTACAGCACCTGCCATTGGAAATTTAAACCTTCCTGTCGACGTCCTGAAAATTTGGTTAAAATTTATGCTACATTTGGAAGTAAACCTGTAATTTTTCCAACTGTTTAGCTGTCTTATGTACAGAATGATTATGTCTCAACCAGCCGAGGCCCCTCGACTTGCCCATGGACTCGCCTATTTTGCTGGTTATGTTTCTGGTCACATCTTTTCAATGCTGATGTCATTATTCTAGAGCCATTACATTGTGCAATCAACATTACCTCTTAATGACAAATTAAAGCAAAAAGCGTGTCTATTGCCTCTTTAAAGGGATAGATTGGGTGTTTTAAAGTGGGGTTGAGGTACTTACCTATAGTAGGTGTATTACCTACAGTAGATGATGGTCGGCATGCCCCCAGTTTGGAGAAGGAGCAAAGCAATGTACTGCTGTGAACGGGGCCAGCAGAAAAATTTATTTTAGCCACCTAAAAGAAAGGCTGATTTGATATCCTTTTTAGTGTGCGCTATATTTAGTATTTACTGATGGTGAACTGAACTAAAAGTGAAACGTATCGATACTGTTTTTGTCATCTGAACCTTCCGGCTTTAAAGAGAGCACAGATAAGTTTCACTTTCAGTTTAGTTCCCCATCATAAAGGAAAGGAAAGGGCTGTCTGATGGCAAGATAAAGTGGTGAAAATATTCTAAATATAGCGTACACTTGTTGATTTTCTTTTTTTTAGGTGTTCTTTTGTTTTGTTTTTAGGTGGCTAAAATACTTTTTTTCTTCCGTCCCTGTCCACAGCACTGTATTGCTTTGCTCCGGTGTCGGTACTCCTGTCTGTTTCTCAATGCTAGGGGCGTGCCGACCGTTACCTACTGTAAGTAATACACCTACTATTGATAAGTCCATCATACAACCCCACTTCAAAACACTCGAACTAACTCTTTAAGCTGCGATGGTCTAGGGCTTGTGGGGAATAATGTTCGGTAAAGTCCACTGAAAAAAGAAACATAGCGATATTAGATTAAAAAAAAGTTATTGGTTATTAGTGTTTTTACAAATGTCAAAGTGATTTTGAATGATGTTCTCTGGAACAGTACCTAGAAGTTACGGTTTCACTTTGGCTCTCTACAGTCACATGTGTTTATGGTAGAAATGGATTAGCCGTCTATAGTTATGAATAAGCCTGGCCTCTGCAGAGTAATGTGGGCTTCAACCACTGATTTGTTCCTTGCCAAACATTTTATCTCCCCTCATTGGCATCCAATAAGTCAAACCATTAAAATGATTAATCAAGTTCTCACTGGATACCAAGGGACACACTTCAATTGATGGGGCAAACAATTAATGGCATCCTGTTTATTTGAAGTGATTATACTGGGTTTGTTCCCATCTGCCTCGTGGGAGGAAGTGGCGTCCCTGGTGCAGATGCTGTTTGTCAGAAGTCAGAACGGTGAAGCAGCGAGCCAGCATGCAACAGAGGAGATTCAAGCAAACTGAAATAGAACAATGGCTCCTCCAAGCCTGTATCCTATTTCATAGGGAACAATGCCTAGTTTGTGGCACTTTTCCATGCACATGAAAGACAAGCCATGCCTCTATAGCTATACACTGTACGCATTTTTGTGATATTTTGGTTCCGTTTGTTTTGAAGTGTGTGAGAGGAAAGACAAGCCTCTGCATGGCATCAAATGCTTCACTCACTTTAAAGGATTTGGGATGCGGATACAATCATTTAGTTCCAGACTGTGTTTTAATGCTTATAGGTACGGTATATTTATGATTGGCTGCTGCACCTCGGGCCTCTGTCTCATAGACCCAGGACCGCTTGAGCAGCAGCTGCAGCAAATGACTTGAGTTCTTATCCGTTCGCACCTACAGCTGTTTTTTGTTATATTACAAATGAGCTTATAATCGAGACACACAAGAGAGCCAGCACTAGAGATAGTTTCTCTTCTTCGTGAGGACCCCCCCGACCAAACTGTGGTTTTGAGGCGACTCCTCCTCCACTTATTGTCCAATGGCATGATTGTTTGTTGTCATAGCGGTATTGTTTTCACTGTCACTTTTTTGATCTTGGTTTATGGTCCCAGATGTTGGCAGAGGGGTGCAATCCCACAGAAGAGACATCGCAGGGCTGCGTCTGATGTTCTCTGTGGTGTAGTGCTGCTAAAACAGTAAACACAGACTCGTCCTACCAAAACACCAAGAGGCCATACAGGAAAGAAATGCGGCCTCAGCCTGTGGCAACCTGTTGTGTTGACCAAGTGATAGGTTTTTATTGTTTTGTAATCATAATTTGTCCACTCAGATTCTGAGATGCAAAAAACAAGATGTCTTCCACTAAGGCTCCACACTAATACATATTAAAACGCATAACTTTTGCTACGTTTATGCCTAGCGTCCACACTACTCGGGCGTTTTCGAGCCCCTAAAACGGAAACGTTTGAAAACGCTGCTGACCCCGTTTTAGTTTTAGAACTCCGGTGTTGTGTTTTAGTCCGGATGGACAGAAAAGGAGACCTTTGAAAACGATGACGAAGACACCCATGTTCGCTTCTTGATTGTATCTTATCAGTCATGACATGTCCTTCCCTGATTCGTCACACCCCATCACGTGAACCTCTTCCGGAAGAAAACAAATGACATCAGCCTCGACCGGTCGTGTCAAGAAGGGAGCCTGCAAACCTCAAAATCTGATCTGAGATCTAAAAAAACTTGCGAAACGCTGCCAGACGACTTATCCTAACTTATCCTAACTTTAAATATTCAAGGTCAATGCCTAACCTTAACTATCTTGCGTGTTTCTCCAGTTTTCTGGCTCCCTTCTAGCCGCTGCCAGAACGACCACCAGTGGTTAATTTCAACATGGATAACGAGTTACAAGCGTTGCTGACCTTGTTGTCTACGCTAGCAGCTGTTGTGCAGTTAAATCTGCATTTTATAATGCTACTACTGCCTACATGCACAGGAGGAAAGCTGTTATTCGAGCACTTTGCATCAATTCCCGTGTCTAGTGCTGCTTCCTGTTTACACTAGCACACGCATGCCCAGTGTATGTGAGTGGTCATGTGATATGTGCTTTCAGGTGTGGTACTATGGACGAAGATTAATTCTGTAACGGCCCTAAAATGCTCGTCTGGATGGAGATTGTTTTTGCTTTGAAAACGCCGTTTTAAAACGAAAATGTTTTAGTTAGGAGGCTAAGATCCTGCACCCCTTTCCTGTCTGTATAGGTGATTCCCACCTCCGCTCCTCTGGTTGCTGTCCGATTGGTGTGAGGAGGCCACCCTGGTCTTTTTCTACTTCTGTAAAGGTTAGGAAGACGTGAATGAATCAGTTGTGTGTGTGTGCCCAGGGAGGAGGCAGCACAAAAGCCTGTTGTGGGGGGGTGAGATGGCCCCAATATAGCTTCTTACCACCAATCAGCAGTGATAAAAAAAGAGGAGAGGGAGCCAGAGGCGGCAAGGGGAGTAGAGCTCCTCTGTAATTACAACATGGTCTTAAAAAGCAAATACCAAGCCCTAGCAACCTCAGCCGGGAGACAGAGAAAAGGGGGGGCGGAGGGGGGGTAGCGAAGAGGAGGGGTAGAAAAAAAATAGGCAAGGGGAGTTAAGAAGCGCCACAGAGAGCGACCCTGCAATGACCTCGGCTCTCCAACAATCGTCCCCTGCCAGCTGGAGCCAGGGTTAGGGGCGAGAGCGAGGGGCCGGGCAGGATCCCCTCCGATTTATGACTGACTATAAGGCCCCTGAAAGAAACCCAATCACCCAGGATTCCTGCGCAGCATGACTCTGGCTGGAGAGAATAGATAGCCCAGGAGAGTGTGGGACTGGGGCTCCGGCGGCAGAGCCAACGGCTCACACACAGGCGCTGACACAGAGGGCCACTTTACCGAGGGGAGGGCCGGCGGGCACTGGCTCTATTATCTGCAGCCCTCCGCATTGAGCATGATATCATTACACCGCGCCGACGCTAACCTCAGCTGCGTTCGACGACTGCCCAAACTCATCCTCTGAACTCTCTTTGTCCAACATATTTCACGACCTGGATTTACATGCACCCGGCTAATTGCTCTATCTGTCTAATTAGTAGAAATGTAATGGTTATTAAATTTCAACCTGCTATCAATGTAAGAGTGGGAAAGAGAGAGGCAGGCTGAGAGTAGGGCATGAAAAGAAAGGGAGAAGGCAGCTGTCTTTTAAAGCGGGGTAAGCCGCGCTCGGAGCTACCCCGCTGATCCATTAGCATATCTGAATGATCCTGTTCCTGCGCAGCCACCACCACGCTGCAAGGTGGCACATCTGAAGAACGCGCCCTTTGAATGCGCTTGCAAGCCGGGGAAACTCTTATTTTTCAGCCCGTTTGAAAATCCGGAGACAACTTGATGTTTGAGAAGCCAACAAAAATAAAAAGAGGGAGCGAAAAGGGGGAGAGGGGAAGAAAAAAAGTTTGAGGTTTTGAGGGGGACAGAGTTTTACAAGCTTTTTGAAGCTGGATACTTAATAATTCACTTGATGCTACAAGCAGCAGTGAGGCAGTGTGGAAACACGCTCGTGCATGACAACAGTTTTCATCGCCTGTGCGACGTCAAAAGAAAAGTGTGTCACAACCCCTGGTTCAGGCAACAGGGATGTAGTGTTTTGTTGAAAAGTGGTTTTTCAGGGATCCTCAAAAGCAAACCCATGTTTGAATTTCAGTAATTGTGCTCACAAAATTTAGAGAATTTTTTTATTTCTTTCAAGTCTATCCTTTTTGATAATATCCACTGTATCCCCTTCCTAGACTTAAATGATTATCAAGTGACTGCAGCTTCACGTTGAAAGCACAATCATAGTGCACAGACACCATAAACCACCTGCAAAAGAATTTGCAACAAGTAAATACTTATTAGCTAAACAGGTTTGACTGGATGCATCCCTTTGGCGAGACACACCCAATATCTGATGCATACAAGTGCATTTTTGAATGTATAATATATCTGTACGTTCTGATCCTGATCTTATTTGGTAAATGTGTCAGAGCTTAGGGTTTTTTTCTTTCCTTTGCCTTTTTTTTTTTTTTTTTTTGATCAGCCTTGAAGTTGGTCTCCCCTCGGCCACAAAGCGGGCTTCTATTGACTGGTTCCAGGGAGCGTATTGATGGTTCCATAATTTGGGCACAGGAACACAAAAAGGCTGACCCCCGCTGGGCTCAGCACGACAGCCCAGTCAGCAGGGAGGCTTGCATTTATTAGCCTGGGAGAGGAGCTCCTGCAGAATTAAAGCACATTCACCCACCCATTGATCTCTGTCATGAAAACAATACTCGCCTCCCTCTCTGGCAGCGAGCGAGGCACTGCGCGCTCTGAGGTAATTCGGCGGCCATAGAAAACAGGATGGCTCGCACCCTCGGGCTCCGAGTAAACTATTTGAAAAGTGAGAGGAATAGGATAAAAAAAAAAGAACTAAGCCATATTAGATTATCAATCCACCTGTCCGATTGTATTATGCCATGAATCGGGATGAATGGGGTGGTGAATATGAATGCAGCTGTTGTGTGTGTGTGTGTGTGTGTGTGTGTGTGTGTGCTTCCAGGGAGCAGAAACCACTCTTTGTTTTTTTTGGCTGTGTTGTGACATGTTGAATGCTACTTTATGCGCCTCTGGAGTCCAGATTTCCACTATTCTAGTGAAAAGCTGTCTGTGCATTGGATCATGCACCAGCTTTTACGCAGCTCTTGCCTTTTTACTTTTGGCTCTGGCGTTATGGTCATATGAGAGGTGCAGCGCGTGGTTGCATAGCTTCTGTCTCTCCAAGGATCTTATCTGCTGACCAGTGGACAAGGGTGATACATGGGATGCAGGCGAGGGAGAATTAGGGCAGTATGTTCCAACACGGCGAGCCCCCACCATCTTAGTTTCTGTTAATCCACCGATAATGCCCTTCATCACCTCCAAAAATACCAGAGAGTCAGTCACAAGGCAGGAGCATGCCTTCCAGTATCTCCTATCTGAGAGGGTGCACATGTGCGTGAAACGTAGACCCCTAAAAAAGGGCTTTACAGTTGACCGGCACAGCCTCCCAAGACGGATTCATGAAAATTGAGTTATCAGTTGATGTTTTGGTCTGCAGGCCTTCCTCTGGGCACACGAGAAACAATCTCGAGGAAGCTACGAGGGGGAGGGCTGCACCGAAACTCCCTGACTGTTGACCTAAGGAACTCGCAGGGCTTTGATGCTGCACTCGGTGGCGAGCATCCAAGGAGCGGGGGCCGTCTGGACCGTCCGGTCAACTCCTCACACGCAGGCCGCTGTGTCAACACAAGACACAAGAAGACAGAGAATGTCACACTTCACACATAGTTGAAAGGAGTGATGCGTCTCATTATGCCACCTAGAGTTGCTTTTGTCAGCCGGGGTTTGATGTGTGGAGGGGAAGGGCTCAGGGAGACGCCATGGCCTGGTATGGGGCCTGCCGCTGCCACCTTTGAAGTCACTGTCGGGACAAGGTCTTTCATATTTGCAGAAAAGGGAGGAAAACTCAGGGGATGGCCGTGATTGGCACGCTGTTTTGTTAGCGCAATAAATGGCTTGAGCTAATCACCATTTGCACCCGCCCTGTTCATCAACCCTCTCGCAGCCCCAGGAGTTTTTAAAAACAGTGCTTTGCAGGCACTTTTTTGGCTCCTCAAGCATGAAACTTCCTTTTATCTATTCTCACTCAAAAAGCCATTCAAACATCTTACATAAATTATGCTCTTAGCATTAGAATCAAAGGCGAGCAACATCTCCCCTCATGCTGTCAGTGAACCTTTTGATGGACAGATATATCGAGGCTTGCTTCATGGGAAGCATATGCGTATTGTAATTCCAAAAGGAAACTCGACTGCATCCCTCGGTTACAGTGAGAACGAGCTCCTAAACACCGTCACAGTTTTCCTTCATTTATTTCATTGTCAGAAAAATACTGTCAAAAAAATGTAAAGGGACAGAAATTTGAGCAATATCTTCTGCTTCGTATATCAAACTAGGGCACAATGGAACTTCACTTTACTACAAGACTGTGGAATACAATGCATCAATTCCTCACTGCATTATTATCTAGATGTGATATTTTTACCTCTACTGTAATTAGGCTATCTGTACTCCTTGTTAAGCCTACTAGGACAAAAGCTTTTTAATATACACATGGCATATACACAGACACATATACATTCTTATTGCATATACTGAAACAACATGAACTATAGCCTGCCATTCTGGGTTTCATAATCACTGAACAGCTTTCAGTTCAGGTTAGCTTCTTAAAGGTGCTAAATGCGAGATTGGGAGCATTTCTATTGCCTCCGCACGGTTCTCAACATCGTCTAGCAATAGCCTGCTATATATAATCTATTAAAGCTGCAGTAGGTAGAATATTTTTGGCATCATTGGGCAAAAATTCCATAATAACCTTTCAGCATATTGTAATTCAAGTGTTCTGGGAGAAAACTAGACTTCTGCACCTCCTCATGGCTCTGTTTTCAGGCTTTAAAAAATCTAGCTCGTGATGGGAGACTTTGACCAATCACAGGTCATTTCAGAGAGAGAGCGTTCCTATTGGCTGTGCTCCTGCAGGTGGGCGGTGCTTGGTATTTTTTCAACTGTTCTCAACATGGCTGCCGGGTCACAAACTTTCTCATTTTACAGCTAAACAGTACACTACAAGATGCTTCTGAAAACATTTGAAGGGCATTACAGTAACAGAATATTAATTCATATTTGATCAGCGTTGCCTAGTTTGATCGGTCGGAGTTTGCGAGTGATTGACAGCTGGCTCATAGACAGCAGACTCCAGATCGGCTCTGATTCGTTGTTTTCCTCCAGTCTGTGAAATCTTGCAGATGCCATTTGGAGCATCGGAGGTCACAGAGCCACATGATTTTTTTCAGGTTACCTGTCTCATGCACTACTGTCAGGATATAGTGACCTTTTATCAAAATAACCTTTTTAAATCATATTTGCTGCTTTTCTACCCACTGCAGCTTTAAAGGAGCAGTTTGACATTTTTGGAAATGGACTTAACTTTCTTCCCAAGAGTTTGATAAGAAGGTCGACACCACTCTCACATCTGTTTGTTTAATATGAAGCTGGAACCAGCAGCTCGATAGCTTACAGCTAGCCTGTACGTTTGCACAGAGCCAGGCTAGCTAGAGATGAGCTAATGCTAAGGCTCACTAATGTAATACGTTATATTTTGTTTGTTTCATCCCGGTGGACAACCTCCAGGGTCTGAAAAGTGAAGTCAAGTGCCTTAAACTTGCATTCTTTCTAATAGCCAGAAGGGCACGACTCCTTTGGTTGCTAAAAGAAGTCTTCTTCAATACAGCATGATGTTGATTTAGTAAATTATGGTCCCATTTAGAGTCAAATAGACCATAAAGCAGGGGATGCTTTAGGGCGTGGCTACCTTGTGATTGACAGTTCTCTACGACGGCATTGTCCGGTCTGAGAGTTGTCTATGTTTTCATCTTAGAACTTTAGCCCTTTCACAGTGTGTTTTCAGTTCATGAAAGCTAAATATAGCTGTTTTGGTCACCTAAAGATATCTTATTCAGTGTTCAGTTGTACTTAGCTCCACCTTCTCGTGTCACTTCTGTTTGTAAATACCAAGATGGGAACGGCCAAAACGCAGAATTCGAGGCTTCAAAACAGCAGTCCACAAACCAATGGGTGACGTCACGGTGACTACGTCCACTTCTTATATACTGTCTATGCTTAATCCGTGAAAAAATTGGAAGTGTAAAAACAACAATTTGTGATTTCACAGTGGTTAGGCTATGTGCAGGACTATTTTTTAGCCGTACCTTCTGACAGAGCAAAGCTAACTGTTTCCCTCCGTCTTTATGATAAGCTAAGCTAACCGTCTTCTGGCTGTAGCTTCATATTTGATGGACAGACATCAGAGTGGAATTGGTATTCTCATCTAACTCTTGGCAAGAAAGCAAACAAGTGTAATTTGCCAAAACATTTCCTTTCAATGGAAGTTGTGGACATATTTACAGTTATATAGTGAGTATCTACCACTCTCACGTCTGCTAAACGGTGCTCTTCAAATGACTTTTCTCTTTTTTATTTGGGCTTTATGCTGCACATAATAGGTGAGATTAAAGTGTTCCTCCTCTTCCTGCCTTTCTTTATCGTCCAAGTTAGTTCATTGTATGTGTAGTCTTTTATAAAACAGGAAGAGCATCCGTATACAGCATTAAATATGCTTTGTACTCAGGATAAAAACACGTATGATCCTCCTTCCTGTGTATTGCAAATGAGAGAAAGAAGACGTAGCGGTGTTGACTAGCACACCTCAATCCGCCGTGGAAGGTCATGGTCAGGGCCTTGCTTTGTAATAAACACAAGGCTTCTTTCATAAACAAGGGAGAGAGAAGAGAGGGCGTGTGAGTGTGTGTTAGTGTGTGTGTGTGTGTGTGGGGGGGGGGTGGTAAATAGACTCTGTTCTTATCTTTGTTCAAATAGTGTGGAAAGGGAAAGTCAGGAAACACACAAAAGGGAGAAAGGAGAGTGAAAACAAAGCCAGGTACAAGATAATGACAAGGTCAAGTGTGCGCTCAATGGCTCAGTTCAGTCGGAGAGAGATAAGGCCCAACCTGCTGACAAGGTGTGTGCAGCAGAGGGGAATGGGAGGTCAGGTAAAGCTCTGGGGATAGTTCCACATACACACACACACACTCTCTGACTTCATTTGAGCATCTGTCTGTGGGAACACCGGCTCTCCAGCTCCACCTGCTGGACAAATGAGCAAACACAGCTGATAAGTGCACAATGTGAGTGACGGTTATATTTGCAGATGATAGCAAAGGAGGAAAAACAAAAAGTCCAATCTTCAGTTTAGTCGTGCGTCATCAGCCAGATTGACCGGTGAAGGGGTTCTTATGGATGCTACAAAGTTTAATTTTATCCATCACGGCCTTGCATGCATCATGCCCTGCTGTCTGGATTCCAGTGTTGTATAATGACAGCAGTGTGGGAAGCTTTCAAAACTCACCAACCAAAAACAATGCCGAGCTTGAAAGGCACGCTGCCAATGCATTCATCAACCACCACTTCCTGGAGCAATTCCAACAATAACCAACAGTTTGACTGGAAGAATTCATGTCTCGCTTTGATGTTTAAGTTTCTTCTGTTGCTGAGAGGCACATCGCCGGCTGAGTGAAATTTAAAAAGGCACACGGCTCCCATCTGACGCCGAGCATGACATTAAGTATGATTTCAAACGACAACAAATAAAGTGCGAAAAAGGGCTACAGGCTCGCGACTTACTCTCACAGAGCATAAAGGATAGGATTAGTTGAAGGCTATCTCTGATGTGTCACTCATCTCCAGGAGAGAGGAGAACACAAGATAAAAACATCTTTTGGTGGACCGAGCAAAGCCAGAGAGGAGAAAGAAGAGAGATGGAAGAGATATGCTTCAATAGATATCTGATACAACTGATCCAGACACTGACCCTAATCCTGATCTGGAATTCTGATCTCATGCCTGGATAAAGGGATAAAAAGCCTTTGGGGGGTTTCAGGGTGAAAACAGGGGAGGCCTTGGACAGATACTCAGAGGTGGGCTGGGTCAGTGGGACGTCGGGCAGCACTTTGACCGCGTAGAGCCTTGAAGATGCGAGGGGGCCTCATCCGACACAGCCAGGCACAGGGTGAGCACTGAGAGGAAGCACCAGGAGAGTGGGATTGAAGTGAACTACAGGGAGCAGGCTGTGATAACGTCAGCAGATCTTTGCTCTCCTGTATTTGACTATAGAGTCGTCTTGTGGAAGCAGGGAGGAATAATGCAACGGAATGATAAAAACATTTTAACATCCACTATTATATTCTTAATTTTAGCTGATATTGCCATCTAGTGGTCACACCAAAGTATTTTAATTCATCATCATTTTCATTGTTTTATATCCCTTTAATGTTCTGCTTGACCGTTTGGTAGAGCACATTTTGAATTACTATATCGTATTGAAAAATGTGTTGACCTTAACCTGATTGAACCATCTATCAGTTTAGGTATGTCATGCTAAAAATGTTTAACAATCATTTTACAGCTAAACAGTACACTACAAGATGTTTCTGAAAACATTTGAGCCGAGAAATAGGCATTACAGTAACAGACTATTGATTCATATTTGATCAGCGCTGCCTAGTTTGACCATTCGCAAGTGATTGACAGCTGCCTCCGTTGAATGAACAGCCAATAGGAATTTTTTAAAGCCTGATAACAGAGCCATGAGGATGTGCAGGTTTAAAGCTGAAGTAGGCGAGATTGGAGCAAATATGATTGAAAAAAGTTATTTTTATACAACGCTATATCGTGACAGTAGTACATGAAACAAGTAACCTGAAAAAAAAAATGTAGATATGTAGAATAAATAAATAATACTAGTACTGGTAATACAATTAATTCCATGCTAACAAATTGACATGTGTTGGTATAGTAACCTATTACTGCATAATAACAGTACATGGTTTGTATTTTTCTTTTACCATGAAGCGTCATCTCAACTGTTTGATAGAGGCCTATATAAAAAAAATGCCCCAAGGACATAAAAAAAATGCATAGAGAAAAGGTTTCCCTTGTTTTGTTCTTAGTGAGGACATTAAAGGGTAGTCATGGAAATGCACCCATGCCAACATGAACCAGACGACAGCTTGCTTCCAGGAGGAGGCAGTCTTAGGTCATAGATGGAAGCTTATCCCCAAACACACACACACACACTCACTCACAGAACATCCCGGCAGAGCCCCTCTGCTCTGTGTGCGGAGGATTAATCGGCCGTAGCAGGGGCCCTGATGGAGGGGGGAGCCGAGCGGAGAGAACATGGCCGGCCCCCACTTTATCAATCAGGCAACTCCTCTCCTACCCAAACCAAATTGACCTGCCGACACACTGGCCACGTCCGAGCTCTGTGTGGAAATAAATCACATTGAATCAGAGGTAGGTACCTGTCAGCTCCACTGAACGCACCGTCCCTCCCTCTGCTCTCCCCGGAAGGAAAGATTTGTCTGCCTGCCTGCCTGGCTTACTACCTCGCACATGGCAGACTGAACAGACATGCAGACAATTATGGAAAGAGCTTTTTTTAATGTATGATGGGCTTTGGCTGGGTCAGTTATCATGTGTACATTTATTTTGATGCAGACGTGGGATAACACGGGTACAAAGCATGCTTTAATCCCCATGGATCAAGCATAGCTGTAATATCCATCTGCAGCAAAAACCATAGAGGTTATAAGGCTAAAAGTGTGAAGTGGAAGTTTTGCAATCAAACTGTAGCCTCCTCTCCTTGAATGAGAATAAATGCTCTGAGATTTGTCTAGCTGGCATTGGTGCAGAGCTGTCGATATGTCCTTGCATCAGCGCTGACAAGACAAATTCCCAGACACTCATTGTACATGATGAATACAGTGATTTGGAGTCTAATTCTCATTAGAAATACAACCACAGCAGTGTTGCATGCCTCCCCTCATCCTTCAGCTGTCCCTTTATTCCCCTCTGGTCGTAGCTCCAGGAAGTCTCACAACATGAGCAATGGTGCGAGGGGAGATAATGTGGGGAAAGGCCGGGCTCTAAATCTCAGTTCTGCTCATCTCCTCTCATCCTCCGGTTCACCTACGCGGCCGGGCTGACAGATGACACAGTGTGCGGTCCGGGCTGCGTCTCTGTTCCCGGGTCATCCGTTGCTCCTGGAGTGATAAGTGGCTGTGTCCTGGTGTGGCTCCTCCTGCTGCATACACAGTCAATCACAGGGCAGAGCCACAGTACAGTGGCAGCCTGTGGAGGACAGCGGAGCAATAACAAAACTCGAGGTGACATCTGTATCACCTGAGGAGACAAAATAATTTGCTACTGTAGGTCCAATGCAGAAGTAGTTTTGCTACTTCTGCTTCTGTCACCATGACTGTTAATGCACCACAGCTAGTTTGTAGATCTGTTTGTCAGCTTGCTAAGTGACATCTAAAGAGATTAAAGCAGCAGTAGTTGAGATTGGAACAAATATGATTAAAAAAAGTTATTTTTAATAAAATAGTCATTATATCCTGACAGCAGTGCATGAGACCAGTAATCTGAGAAAGAAAACAAAACCATGTGCCTCTGTGTCCTCCGGTGTCCTCCGGTGCTCCTAATGGCATCTGCAAGATTTCACAGGCCAGAGGAAAACAACCAGTCAGAGCTGATCTGGAGTCTGCCATCCAGCTTCCGTCTATGAGAGCTACGAGTCGATCACTTGCGAACTCCGACCAAACGGTCAAACTAGGCAGCTCTGATCAAATATGAATCAATATTCTGTTACTGTAATGTCTATTTCTCACCTCAAATGTTGTCAGAAACATCTTGTAGTGTGCTGTTTAGCTGTAAAATGAGATGCCAATGATGCCAAAAACTTGTTGCCTACTGAAGTTTTAAAGGTTTGGTTAGCTCAAAATAGAAAAAAGTAATATTTTCTCAGTGCTGTGCAGCCATTCAGACAGTGTTTTGTCCAGATTTTAAGATTTCTGAGATGTCTTCTCCCTCCCACCCCAATACAATAGATGGAAAGCTAATTTTCATTTGTGGCAGTCAAACCATAGAAAAAGGAAGATAAAAAAAGCAGTAATTTGTCTATCCAGAAAATGGCCTGTTATAGTAATAATCCACATAACACACTGTAGATTGCAGTTTTCTTAGGGACTATTTGTTTGGTAGAAAGTAGTTTCATAGTTAATTTAAAGCAAACAAAAAGATAATTGTATTGCCGCTGCCCATCTAAAAGGCAGATGAGGCGGTTTTGAAAAAAAAGGGATGTTGAAGAACCAAGTCGATAAGCAGGAGTAGTTTTAAATTTGCATTTATTAACAAAAAGTTTACAGAAACAAAGGGCAAAAAATGAAACCTAGGAAAGTCAATAAAACTGCATTTAAATTGAATCAACCAAAGAAAAAAAAGCTGCAGCCTCACAGCAAGCTGACAACGCCTTGTCCCCTTTACTCCAGTCAATGTGACTTTACCTTCTCAGCCTCACCTATTTGGAACCACCTGGTATGTAAATATAGGGTGTGCTAAACCTAACAAGCCTCCAAATCACACAGAATAATGAACACACCATTAATAACAAGATCTCTAAGTTACTGCTGACATCTCAATCTATCTATGGGCACCTTCATGAGCACACAAAATATGATAGAATATCATTTACTGCAGAACTGTCTTATCTATTTTACATCTTAACAGAGCCCAGCCCTGCTAAGAGGACACAATGAGGCAAACCGGTTTGCACTTTCTTTGATTGAGCTGCTGAGCAGCTGATCCACCAAGACAGACAAATGAAATTAATAATTAAGCAGGCACAAAAACAGTGTTAATGTTGCGGAACAGGGCCTAGTGACGAGGGAGAAAGGCAACCTTTTCACAGTAATATTCATGTATTGGGGAAGTGACAGAAAACAAAAAGACTAATGTCTCAAAAATGCACAAATAAAACTGAAAACTATCTGCATAGCTGGATACCATTAGAGGTATGTCCGATTTTTTATTTCATTTTATTTTATGTTTTATTTATTTATTTATTTGTAATATGGGTGAACTGCAAACCATCAATGTCAAACCTGTCACAGTCACAAAGCCATGGACTCAGGCACAGGCGCTGTGAAGTAAAATGGATAGAGCATGGCAATAACACTGCCAGCACTGTGGCTTTGATTCCCACTGGGATTACCCTTACTAGAGACATGTGCACTCCTGGCACTGTAAGATGCTCTGAATAAAAGTGTGTGCTAAGGCGCAGTCCCCAGCTATACACACACTAACACACACACACAGGCTTCACAGGAGATAAATGAAAATATAATAAATGCAGTCCAGAGCTGAACTCATTTTACATCCCACTGCCAAGCCCAACAACAAAGTGCAGCCTCGGAGCACTAGATGGCAGCACAACCGCACTGCTGCTGCTCCCTAATTGAATATTTAGACTTTCACACATTTCACCTGATCATGCTATGACATAACATGATTACATACAATGTCATATCTGTCCATTCACCTGCTGGCAGATTGACACGTTGCCTGCCCTGAACCCCCTCATGTGCGCGCCATCCTCCTCAGTAAGAAAAAAAAAAAAAATCTAATAACATGGCTGGCTAACTGCTCAGCCTGCATGTCATGCTGTTGTGAGCTTGCACGAAAAGAAATATACATAAATTAAAGTTGAGCTCTGACATCAACTCATTGGCCTTTCCCTAAACCAGCCTCTGGAGATGAAGAAAAAAAAAAAGTCTTACTTTTTGGAAGAGAATATTCGTGTTAATCCTCTGGACCTGATCGCAGTTTGCCAGGTAATTCCTGGGACTTATCAGTGAAAGGGAAATTTGGCTTAAGATGTGGAGCCCCTCTGGTCTTGAAGAAAGTCTTAAGAATGCTGAAGGGGAAGAGTTTGATGTTTACAGTCTGCACGACTTAGGCTGCTGTTTCTGTTGATGTGAAGGAATTTACTCAAAACTAAAACACGAATACACATTTCTTTCAACGTTAATCAAGAAGTAGCACCCAGTACATTGCATCCATACTGTGCATAGTCTTGATACATAATTAGACCTCAGGAATCCCATGCATCCAGGTCTCCAAGAGCCCAGTGTCTCAAGCTGTCCATATTGTGCTTGTGAATGCATCGCGTGGTGTTGGTGTATACATACTTATCTGTCTGAGATTCCTGCTCGCCATGATTCATTCCATCATGGCTGAGTGTGTTCCCTAGAGCGTGAGGGAGAAGCTTATCATCTGTCTCCTCATTTCATACCCTGTAGCAGGAAGCCCTCAGCGACGGAACAAACTCAGGATGTAGCCGTCGTTGACACACCTTCATCGCTACACAGGAGACATATAGGGGAAGTGGCGGGCACAAATTTAATCATCATATTCAAAAAGGAGTTTCAGGTGTGATATTCTCACAAAAAAAAAAAAAAAACGTAACCTTTCCGCTGCAGCGCTTTCGGGATAAGGTGAGCTGGCTACAACCTTAAAATGTGCTGTAAGCTGAGATAACCTATCCAATATCAGCGACTAATGAGGCAGAAAGAGGAGCCGGAGCAGACAGACGCTATCATTTCAGCCCCATACGTTTTCTTGTGCAAGATAAGCTCTGTCAGAGGTCACACACTGTGTGATAGTTTGACCAATTTTCAGCACTATTTCTGGCAACGGCTGTCGATTTGATGGCGGTCTGGATTGCCGGCCGTGGTGAATGAGCGGCTGCAGTGCTTTTGGCACACAGGGGAAATCTGTTTGGGCTGCCTGGAGTTGAACCGCCGAGCACTTTTACTCCTGGTGAGAAGATTGCTCTCATGTTTTATTGAACGTCGCCACCGGGCACCTCTCATCCTTGACAATCTGATTCTACCAAGGTCCACCTTGTGACCTTAATGTTCAACCAATGGGGTGTTGCAATTCACTCGTTCTGACCCCTCCATCAACCTCATCAGCCTCATTGGTCCTTTGGGTAGCGTTTATGGGCTTCTCTCAAAGTGGATTGATATCTTTGCTGTCTGCCTGCATTGTACTTAACTGTCCTTGCACTTAAATAACCTGTCATCTTTGCCCTTTAGTTCACTTGTCCGATGACAGACAAGGCCAGACATCACTTTATCATCTATTCTTGGTTCTCTTTCACAACCTCCTCATACTGAGTATGTACATGTCCTTTTGGCAAACATATTAAATTTGGGTCAAGGCCTCTAAGCTTGCCAGCGACTTATTTAAGAGTCTGTCTAGTCTCCTTGTCTGACCTCTAGAGCTGTCACCCAAACTGTATTGTAGTAGAGATTTAATCCACTATAGCTGTCGTGGAGCCAGTAATGCTGCTGCCATAAAACACAAACCCAGTCCTCTATTATCCATTTTACCACTTAACCTCTACACAGTTTCAACAAAAGAGGGACTACAGAGGAAATGGAGAGGTTATTCTTAGAGAGACATTCCTTTACAACCCCCAACAGGAGACACTTCTTTTTGGGCTTCTGTACAACAAAACCGAGAGTCTACAGGTGTGCTAGCAGCTAAGTGAAGCTGTACTTTTGGCACAGCAGAGCTAAATGCTAATAACAGCATGCTAACAAAAGACAATGCTAACATGCTGATGTTTAGCAGGTATAATGTTAGGTTCTGTCTAGAAGGTAACATGCAAATTGCAAAACTCTCAAAAGATGGTTAAAGGTCAGGCATTGAGCTTGAATGGTTGAAACCTTGAAAGTTTAGGTAACCCACAAACTGCGAAAACTTGCAAAAACTCTCATGAGACTCGCTGCCAGACGACCTATCCTGACCTTAACGATTCAAGGTCAATCCTGACCTTAACCATTCAAGGTCAATGCCTAACCTTAACCATTCAAGGTCAATGCCTAACCTTAACTATTCGAGGTCAATGCCTAACCTTAACTATTAGAGATCAATGCCTAACCTTAACTATTCGAGGTCAATGCCTAACCTTAACTATTAGAGATCAATGCCTAACCTTAACCATCGCACGAGAGTTTCACAATTTGCGTGTTACCTTCTAGACACAATCATTTCTTCACTGAAAGAAGAGCAAAGAGCGGCACTGAAGGCTTTTCTTGATGGAAAAGATTTGCTTGTTCTTCTCCTGACTGGCTTCGGTAAGAGTTTGATTGACAGACGGTTCATCCAATCACCTGCCAAGTACTTTTTTGAAAGTGCCTGCCCTTTTCCAAACAGTTTCCAATGACGGCTTCTCAGATGGTTCTGTGTAATAAAACCATCTGGTGGGGCAGGTTAGATATAATGTTTACCATGTTCAATCATTTAGAGTGTTATCATGCTAACATTTGCTAATTAGCACCAAACACAAAGTACAACTGGGGCTGATGGGAATGTGATTAGCAGGTATTTGGTCATAAATCAAATTAAACATGGACATTTTAAAATGTTGACCTGATGTTGACGCCAGCACCAAGATGATTACAATTCATCCTGAGGGGGACATAAATGTGTGTACCAATCCATCCAATAGTTGTTTAGACATTTCAGTCTAAATCAAAGCATAGACCGACCGACCGACCTACATTTCCATCCGTACAGCCATGCTGCTAGCATGACTACAAATGTAGAAATAAATGATAGATGAATGAGATCATAATGAATCTTCCATGAGATACCTATGTTATGGCCTGAATACTGCATCACTGATTTTCCCTACAACCTCCTTAAGATAACTAAACTGGAAATTAATGAGACGATTGTTAAAACATGAGGGTGTAACAGATGATCTTGGTAGGAAACAAACTAAGTGTTTGATAATTGCCTTAAATGTATTCTTTTCTTCTTTCGGGCGTTAAACGGAAACACATCTTTAGATGTCAAGATCTTATTATTGTTTTATGTCACTATTGTTAACATATTTCTTGGATAATTGTCAAGAAGGCAGCCTCCAGAAAGAATTATTTGTCTCTCACAGACATCAAAGCTTCCTCATTAGGCAAAAAAGAAAACATGAGAAAGGAGAAATGATTGTATCGAAAGAGGCAGCTTTTACACAGCAAGCAAACATCTGGTTTTCACCCAGTCAGATTCCATCTGGTTTCTGCTTTTTCAGACAGCTGTGAGGCGACACAGGGAGGTGACATCAGATGTTTTTGTGTTTAGAATGATCTCCTCGGCTCAATGATCCTCAAGATCCAACGCTTTCATCAACCATCGATTCAGGGACAAAAGCAAACTCTTTCTTTGTAAGAACATTTCTCCTCCTTCTTTTGAATTGGAGACATCATTCATGAAACAGTATTTATGAGATGTCCCCTGAGAGGTCCTGAAAGACAACACTGGCATATGCCACAGATCTCAATCACACACATCCCAGATTGGATGCTTGTGTCATTTTTGTTTTTTTTTACCCGAGAAGTGACTCGATTTCACTCAAAATGCAAACAGTCCTCAGTTGCTTCATGCATTTTGGCTATTTGTCGAGACATGTAAACATCAATTCAGTCGTCCATCAAGCGTGAGAGCCAATTTTCCTCTAAAGTGGCTGTTGTCGCTGTGTTAACAGTGTGTGTGTGTGCCTGTGTGTACACTACAGTATGTATGTATTGGCTGTGCAGAGGGCTGCAGAACCCTTTCCTTTTTGCCATGGTGTGTCTGACTTCACTGTTGTGGTGGCTGGGATTACTCCGGGGATTAGCAGGATACTGGCAGCACCCATCGATGGGACAGAGATGACAGTTCCCATCATGTAGTCTCCCGCTTCAACCCCTCGCTACTCCCCGGACTTAAAGCGGCACAAACAGCAGATTACATGAGTACGACAGCAGGGGAAGAAGTCACACATCGCACAGCAGAGATTAGGCTGAACAAACTCCTCTTCGGCTGGAGAGCTGTCTCTCTCGGCCCAGTTTGGGCTGGATTAGGAAGCTGCAGCGAGCATCTCTCTGCATGAGAGTTTGGAAAAAACAACTATTAGAATGCTATTCAAATAAAGGAGTGAACCAATAAGTGCAGTTGTAAGCATCACTAATTCTACTCAAGAACATTGGCAGGACTTTCACATGAAATGATGCACATTCTAAGGACTGTATCGTATTTATTTGTAATCAGAGTCACCTGTATGGTCAGGCTTAAAGGAGCAGTGTGTAACATTAGCAGAAATGGAATATAATATTGATAACTATGTTCTCTTTAGTGTATAATCACCTGAAACTAAGAATTGTTGTTTTGTTAGCTTAGAATGAGCCCTTCATAACTAGATAGGGAGTGGGTCCTCTTCACAGAGTCCGCCATGTTGCTCCGCCATGTTTCTACAGTAGCCCAGAATGGACAAAGCAAAAACACCTTTGTCTTTCGCGTTTTTACGTTACCTGACTAGTTCTCAGACATGCTTGTGATACTGATGAGCTGCAGAGTGCAAAACCGTGGTACCGCCAGCCGCCGTCTGACTTCCGTTGCTCCTAAAGTAGTGTTATTATGGTAAGGATGGCATCTGAGCAAGGCGAACGGAGTTACCACAGTTTTGCACTCGCCGGCTCACGTTACCACAGTCTTGGAAAGGGAGGAGTGAGCGGAGGGGTACTTAGTTGGTTGCAATCTGCAACCACACCACTAGATGCTGCCAAATCCTACAAACCTGTACCTTTAACCCATTTGTGCCCACAGACTATATTTAGTATAATAAGGGAAAATGCCACAACATTTGTTCTGATTGGTCAAAATTCTTGAAATTTGGTACGGACATGCTTTGTGTATCACCATCTTCATCATCGTAGAACTTTTAGATCACATGAAAAATCACACTTTTAATGGTCAAAATCTGGATTTTTTTAAAATTAGGAAAATGCTAACATTGTGTTTATTTAATATTTTCAATATGAAATATTTTTTTACACTGCATATGTGTGCATATCTTTGATATTCAACTTGTTCTGAGTTCATAGATACCAAATACTTGATTGTGCTCCTTGTAGTTTCTGAGACACAGCTATTCTCTTATCATATAACCAGTATTTGGACACACAGGACTACTGTTTTAGAATAGATATAGTATGATAAGAAAAACTCACTTTTCAGCCAAACGGTTTGACTGATTTCGAACATTTCAGTTGTGGGTGAAAATGGGTTAATGCATGTTTGCCTGACTATCTCTTGGTGACATTGGAACAGAGCTAACCTACATGCCTCTAAGACCTTGGGGAATAAAGAGGAACCCGTCTCCTTTGTGTATTTCAGCCATTTGAGGTTGTTTGCTCAGGCCTCTGCTATGTACCTTTCAAGTTTTACAGACTTGCAATTAATGTTTGCAGAGCAGCTTGCGTGGGAGTGCAGTGGATACTGCACAGGCATGTATAGTAATATGAAAAAGCCTCCGGTTGCCTCCCACCAACCATTTCCTCTGTTATTTAATAGGAAGAAATTTCCAGCATATCAAAGATTTGTCTTATGCTGTTTTATCCACCGTATAATACAATGGAAAAGTGTGCTTTTGTACTATAAGTAGAGGGATTGTTAGCCATTGCAGTTTGAACAATGTCCTCTCTTTGAAGGTTTAATAGGTGATGAAGTATAGATGGAGCCCACTGAGGTGGGAGCATCCTGAGCTGTAATTGCTTGTAGTGTATTGACATGATACTGTTTGATCTGAAATGGTAGTGGGTGTAGTGAGACTTGTAAGATATTATACCTATTCACATTACACTTTTATTTTGCCGTGCAGTTTGTTCACTACCTGCAAAATGCAAACACCACATCTTCCTCCTATTTGACACTTTAGTAAGGCCAGTCCAGGTGTTACTGAATCTGCTAAAGTCTTGTTTATTCTAGACAATTTCCTGCAAAGTAGTACAAGGACCCCCTGCAATCTGAAAAATAATGAGTCTTAAAATTCAACATGATGCCAGGGTTCTTAACAGTTAATTAAACACCTTGAGCAGATTTGAATATTTGCAGAGGTGTTGATTTCTCCGGTGAGGAACGTCAAAGCTTGAATACTGAAAATAACTCTCTATTCAAAGAAGTAAAAGCTTATCAACAGCGTGAAACTTGATGTGAACACAACTTTCCATCTAGTTACGGCAAAGATTCATGATTCATTTTCGAGTTCAGTCCCAAACGTGTTGATTTGTAAGTTAAATAGTTGTTCTCTGAAAGTTATTCTTTCATGTGAGAAATTTCTTTTCAGGGGTGCTAAAGTCTTTCAATTACAGAGAAACATTAAAAAGAGACTCAACGTTTTTAACAAGGCCCCTTCTATGCAGTGTTTATAATGTAACTTATGGCTTTATAGTGGCTGATAAACCATTTGCTGATTCATAGATCTGTAATCATCTCATTAATAACAACAACTTTTGGGTTGCCAGGCTGTTAAAATTGTATTTGAAAATGCGTTAATGTATTATTATTGCGTTAACTTTGACAGCCGTACTTTTTACACTTTGGTTTGTGTACGGATTAAGCAAATAGGCGGCTTTTGTGACCTTTACAAAGCCAGACGAGCTGTGTCCAGTTTTTATGCTAAGCTACATGAAGCTAACCAGCTGCTGGTTGCAGCTTCTAGTTAAAGGAACAGTGTGAAAAATTTAGGGGGATCTATTTGCAGGTTACCATAGTTCTCCTACACATTTGGCCCACGGGAGAAATTTCAGTTGGTTGCAATCTGCAACCTCACCACTAGATGCCGGCAAATCCTACACACTGCACCTTTAACGGACTAATATGAGAGTGGTATCCAGTGGGCAACTCCAGGTTCTGAGAAGTGAAGCCAATGTGGAAGTGCCTTAAACTTGCATTCTTTCTAACAACCAGCAGGGGGCGACTCCTCTGGTTGCAAAAAGAAGTCTGATTGTATCGAAGTCTATGAGAAAATGAGCCTACTTCTCACTTGATTTATTACCTCAGTAAATATTGTAAACATGAGTTTATGATCTCAATCGCTAGTTTAAAGTCTTCTTCAATACAGCATGATGTTCATTAAGTAAATTATGGTCCCATTTAGAGTCAAACAGACCATAAAGCAGTGTATGCTTTAGGGTGGGGCTACTTTGTGATTGACAGGTCGGTGTTGTCCGGTCTGGGAGTTTTCCGGTCTGGGAGTTTTCCATGTTTTGGTCTAATTTTTGCCCTTTTACAGTGTGTTTTCAGTCCATGAAAGTTAATTATAACCATTTTGGTCACCTAAAAATGTGTTTTTCAGCATTCGGTTGTACTTAGCTCCACCCTCTCATGTCATTTTGGTTGCAAAAGACCAACAGGGCAAACTTATAGACCAGCGGAAAGGCCTAGTGAAAGACAGGAGTATGCAGATCAGTACACACACACACACACACACACACACACACACACACACATGCACGCACGCACACACGTACACACACACACACACACACACACACATAAATACTCTATATTCAACCTTCAATGGTTAGTAACAATGTTATTGTAAAGATATGTAAATTTTAGTGCACTCACTTTTCTGAGTTTGCAGTGAAAATGAGAATGGGCACATTAGAACATCGTGTGTGGCTAAATGCACCTCAGCGGAAGCTCCCACTATCTGTCAAACAGAAGGATGATGTACATTGAAAACACATTCCCTTCCTTGTGGCACTCACATCTATCACCAGTTTATGGCCACTCTCCCCACTCTGGCACATCTCTGCCGTGACATCCATCTATGTCGACGTCCTAACTTGCATATCCGGAGGCCTGTGTTGTTTCTCTGTCCTTTAAGTGTTCATAACATATTCTTGACAGGTTTCACCATATGTTGCCTCTGCGTCTGCGAGCTATTGCAAATGCTTTCTCTTCGAGAGTCGCCGGAGGAAGGTCACAAATTTAGATATGCTTTTTTTCTTTTTTTTTTGTACAGCTTCATGTCATGTTAAATGATGGGTGAATGTGTGAAGCTTCTGACAAGTGATTCCCCCTATGCGCTACATCAGATTACTAAAAAGGCTGTTTCCTTACAGGAGCATGCCTCTGCTGTTTTAATGAAGATTGGGTTAGGAGATTACTCAAGCATTCAGCTGCCAATTCCTCTCGTCAAAACCATCTCATTTACACAGAAAAATGTGGTTCTGTTTACTTTTAGCTAATAAGACCTTCTGAATTTCATGAAATATATGTGGATATTTGTATGCATATATGAGAAGTATCCATGTCCTCTTCATACAGCCTCCAGTTGTGCATTTGTGAGTATGAATGTGCATGCAACACCGAGGGTGTATCTGTACCCGCTACAACAACTTCAGCACTAGTTTTGGGGGTTAAATCTTCTTAGCCTTTCTTAACACACAGTGTAGTTGCTGTTTCTCTGTGTGAGAAGCAGGTATATAGGGAAGGATCTAAATTATCCTACGGGAGCACTACACAGCATACTGGAGCAACCCAACACACACAGAGCTGCTGCTGCCGCTTATCACAGTGCTGCAGTGCCAGGGAGGAGCTCAAATAAGCTCACAGCAGTAGCTTGTGGCAACTTTCTCCCGTCTCCAGATACTGTGAGGTTCGGTCACACACTCTGTGTGTTGATATGTTGGTTAATCCTCTTTATTAGTCAATAGAGCCCCCATTACATTTACCACTACAAGTCTGCAAACAAGTCATTTTTGCTGGAGTGAAAGAAGTCAGCATGTGCACCCAAGTTCAACCACTGAGTTGTGCAAGGTAATACTCTGTTGTTGTGTTTGGACTGTATTTCATACATGTGTTTTCGTTCCCGAAACATGCAAAAACAGAGCGTGTTGAGCTTTAGCATCTCTTCCATGCAGCACCTGCACATAAAAATATTATGTGGACTCATGCATGAATATAAATTCTTGGTTCTCTGTTCACAAAATGAGTTGAAACCCCAATAATTTCTGATGCAACTGGACGGCAAGCAATATAGCCACTCACCTTTGCTTTACTGATGTATAGAAACTCCTGTTAACCATCAGAGGGCACTAAAAACCCACCTGATGCTCTCAAGCACTCAGAGACAATTAGAATCTAAATATCACTGGAATTATTTTTTCATGGGCAATAAAAGAAAACAGTAAAAGTCTTAATGTTTGGTTGTATTTATTATTCCTCTTTATCAATCTCTAAATTTTGAATGAACAGTAATAATGAGGTAAGTGCAATGCAACCATGTCTTAATTAGCCTGAGTTGCCCTGGTTGGATTGATAGTGACATTATTATAGTACATGCAGTCGAGATTGCAATTCCCCCCTCTCTCTCGGTGTAGAAAATCATCCATAATTGTGGGCGAAGAATAATAAATATACATGATATACAGTATATTAAATAAGTGCTGTAGGGAATTATGGAAATTCAGGGGAAGCTATAAGTTACTTTTATTCTAAACGGTTTATCTGTTTCAGTAAACCTTAATCATAAGAGAACAATCATGGGGTAAAACTAAAATAAATTACACATTAAGAATAGTATTAATTTATATATATTTTGCGCATATAAAGACAATATTCCTGTGATGTTTGCATTTGTTTGATCCTACTTTCAATAACATGTTCTCACAACTTCACACCGTAACTATTAGGACTTTAAGAACTTTAAATATGCACTATCTACCTTTTAACATGCACTATCTACCTTTAAACATGCACTAATCTACCTTTAAACATGCACTATCTGTAACCATCTTGGACTCTAACCACTGGCACACTTTACACTTACTTTACACTATACATCCTATATACCACTTTATAGACTGCACATATGCACATTACATTTATTTATTGCACATACTACATTTATTTATTGACAGACTGTACACACTATGTTCACCCATTCACTCTGTATCTTTTATGTATCTCTATTATTGTTTTTATCATTTTTGTATACCTTTACCTCTCCTGTGTTTCACTCTGTTTGCTGCTGTTGCTGCTTTGACACCTGAATTTCCCTCTGGGGATTAATAAAGGTTCATCTTATCATCTTATCTTATCTTATAAAGATTGAGAGGTGAATAACTTCCACTATACATCCATGCTTCCAATTTCCTCTGCAGATTTAAACACAGATCCTCCATATATAGGCTGTGGGTTTCACTATGTTGACTCTGAGTCAACACACAGTGAAGTCCCACATTAACCAACTCAGTGCTCAACAATCAGTAAGACACTAAAAATATGTCACGTTTGATTCAACATGGCAGTCAGACCAACACCAAGGTAGGGGTTAATCCTACACCAGCTGCGCACTGGATGGACGCTTGTTCCTGAGCGGATGAACGGTGACAGATGATGAGTTTAGTGCCCTGAGGATTGCGCACAAGACAGTCAGTGATCTGCTAACAGCCGTTTAACACCGCAGAGTCACGGCAGACCGAGAGACTGAGACACCGAGAGATCTGGAGGATTTGTTAGAGATTTAATACTGATCTTTCTCCGTAACGCAGTCTCTGCTTCAGCTCAAGACTCTCCAGGATCTCCAGGATCGTTACGCACGACTTTTACGCACAACCTGGATAACCTGCCCAAATGAACAGATCTCGATGTGCTGTCACCTGCAGCGCGGACTAATACGCTACGATTTCTACTCCCACAGGTGTGATTATGTTCAATGTGCGAACTGCAGGAACGGATGAAACGATCTGCTGAAACCAAACCAAACCACGGACACTGGGAACTTGCCTGGAACAGCCATTCACTGCGCAGGGTGCCAAAATGAGCTTTTACCACCAGAGCTGGAGGATCTTACAGATATTCTTTGCAACAATCACAGCAATTCTCACACAAGGTAAGTAAGTGACCTGGAAGAGATTGGTTTGCGTGTTGTTGTTGTTGTTGTTGTGTGTGTGTGTGTGTGTGTGTGTGTGTCTGTGTCAATCTGAACTGCCCAGCAGCAGGAGGTGATGAGCACAAGAGCATGAAGTGCAGTGAATTAACCTGAATCCCTCTTGGGAATGTCACTGTTTTGAAACATGCATGCTGTTTTAAAGCATGCATACTGTGTGTCTTAAACTGTATTTAATGAGCTTTCATCTTTTATTCGGATCTCCATTAGCTGTGGCTGAAGCCCATCAGATATTCGTCCTCCTGGAGTAGACTTATAAATGACTTTGAACTGTTTTAGGCTACATTTCAGTACATAATCACATTACAATCTTTACACAACAATGACTACAACATCAAAATGAGACACAACAATATTCAAGACACAACCCAACACACAACACTGGACCTATAGGTTCAAGTTAATACTATTCACAGAGTATAGAGAGGTAAATATGATTCATTAGTGGTTGGACCATATAGAATATTATGTCAAAATACAAAAACATACAAAAACAGAACAACTTATTTGACCATAAATATTAACGGGACTTTGTATTTATCCAACATTAAACCTTTTATGATTTGATGTTATAGCTAAATATCAGCAGACACAGAGAGCTGTTCATCCATAGGAGATGTTTTTTCAATAATATTTTCAATAGATTTTTTGCTATTTTCTTGAATGATATAACCAGGCATATGTTCCATGTCACCATTGCTCTGTACGCTACAGTACTTTTGTTAGTTTTCACCTTCAGAAGTGTGAATCTTCCTTCAGTGGCATGCCTGGTACTGTACTCATGTTCAGCTGAAAACCAGTGAGCTATTAGACAGAACAGTCAATCTTCTGCACATGTTACTGATGAGGGCGGGTGGGCCTCTTCTGAGCAAAGCCAACAGTCTTCTGTAGAAGTCTAAATAATATATAAATGTCCTCATTTGTGCCACAAACTTACATCCCACTCCACAGCGATACAGTGGTTCCAGTGAGCCAAACATGAGCATCTGTGCGTTGTGGCAAAGGGGTGCGTGTGACAGCACAGCAGTGAATGAGACATTAAACATTTAGGGTGAAACCGGTGAGGAGTAAAAATGCTTGATGGGTTTATATTACAACTTGAGCCATGCCTTAATGCTCAGTACTTTGCTTTCTCTTGGGAAGTATTGCTTTCCTTTATAGATGTCTGATAGGAAAGCGGGACATACAATTTTCACAAACAAGAAGCAGACAATCTAAATTCCCAACTTTGATAATGAAAAAAAAAATAAAAGCACATCACAAAGGCATTTACTGTAAAGCCTATAACTGCCTCATAGATGGCTATTTGCAGGGAACACTGGCTGGCTGATTTATGTGGATAAAAGGATGACAAAAATGGAGACATTGTGGTAAAACAGAAGCAGCTTTAAGAGTCTCATTGGACGTAGCAATCCCTACCAATCACTGCAGAAGCTTAAACCCCCTCCTCTCTCTCTCTCTCTCTCTCTCTGCCTATCTTCTCCACCCTCTCACTACACATGCAAGCCCTCTGGGCATTACATGCTATATGATCAGAACATCCTCTTTGTATGTTTGTTTAAAAAAAAAGCACTTCATGTAAGATGAGAATATGATTGTGTCATTTGACTATAGACCATGAGATCTGACTGATAGGAAGTGTTGTAGTCTAACTCTTATTGTGTATAAGACCAGGCCTGTTTGGCAGCTCCACTGCTGTCAGCACATAATTCACCGGCATGACATAAAGTAAATGGCACAGCAGCAAATCAGCAGGAGAGTCTTGACTACAGAACATAAATAAAAAAAAGTTTTGAACACTATGTATTTAATCATTTTTTGGGGGTTAATGCATCGTGCTCATTGGTAACAACCCTTGAATTTGAGAACACAAGTTCAGAAAGTGACTTTTCATTTAATTGGGATCACTACACTCCAATTAGGTGCTTGTAGCAGACAGCACACTGTATGTTTCTAACACGCAGTATGTGTCTTCCAGACCTTTGTGGATCACAGTTTTTTTTCCACTTTATAGATGCCCTTTGATAATTAACCACAATGTTGTAAGATACTTTGAAAAAAAGAAATCCTAACAGCTTGTCTTTACTCCCAAGGTCAGCGCTAAGTGTCTAAACTTGGTGTCTAAAGACTCAAACTTTTGTATTTAAGGACCTATTTATCAGCAAGCTGTCAGATCCTAATGAGACTTTTTGGTGCTTTATTAAAGGCGGATGTATTGGAAAGGTCAGCCGGCCCATAAGATAAAAACACATAATGCTAACATGAGTTGCACGATAGAAATAGTGTCTGCTGTAGGTGCCTTAAGCAGCAGTACGCAGAATGTTTTTGGCATCATTGGGCAAAAATAATAACCTTTCAGCATATTGTAATTCAAGTGTTCTGAGAGAAAACTAGACTTCTGCGTCTCCTCATAGCTCTGTTTTCAGGCTTTAAAAAATCTAGCCTGTGACGGGAGACTTTGGCCAATCACAGTTCATTTCAGAGAGAGAGTGTTCCTATTGGCTGTTCATTCAACGGAGGCAGCTCCGATCAAACGGTCAAACTAGGCAGCGCTGATCAAATATGAATCAATATTCTGTTACTGTAACGCTTATTTCTCGCCCAGTATGTTTTCAGAAACATCTTGTAGTGTACTGTTTAGCTGTGAAATGAGAAAGTTTGTTCTGGCTGTTAGGCGGTGCTTGGTATTTCCTCAACTGATCTCAACGCGGTGGCTGCGTGTCAAACTTTCTAATTTTTCGAGGCTCAAGCTCGGCTCTGATTGTTTTTTTTCCCCCTGGTCTGTGAAGTCTTGCAGAGATGCCATTAGGAGCAGCGGAGGACACAGAGGAACACAATTTCTTTGAGATTATCTGTCTCATGCACTACTGTCAGGATATAGTGACCGTTTTATAAAAATAACTTTTTTTTAATCATATTTTCTCCAATCTCGCCTACTGCTGCTTTAATTAATCTCTTTAGCATGTGGGCCATTGACAACCCTTTCTTATTTTAAAATATTCATCATGAGTGCATTGTGATCCATAACACTAACATAACAATGCGATCAAAAACCGTTAACAGACAGCATGACAGAAAAACTTTGAGACACAAAAAGCTCTCAATCACTGATTAAAATGCAGACATCCATTGTTGTCCTCTGCGATGCTGTTGGGAGTCGACTCACTTCTGCAAGCTGTTTTGCACATATGGCAAAAGTCATTACTGCACATTAGAATTCACAGAGGTTCCTCTGCACTTTAATAGAATAATACAAAGATTGATTGCAATTGGAGAAATAATGCTAAAAGAAAAGCGCTCTGAAAAGAAGTCGGCTGATGTGAAACTATTTGAATAAAGAGCCTTGAGGTAAACCGCGGGGCAAAATGTAGCTCATTAGACACAACAGTGTTTTTATTAAAACTGGTGATGAGGAACATTATTTTGAAATGGATCTGTGAGTCTTAATCCCTAAGTAAACTTTGCGGTTAGATACGGCACAGAACAAATCTCAGCTACACCATGTTTACTCTCCGTGTCCATGTTAATTCATGGCAGTAAAGCCCTTATTGGACTGTATTTGCTTCATACGCGTGGCTAAAAACACAGAGCAACTGAGGAATATTGTACACATGAAAAGTCACATTTTGGAAAAAAAATGGAGAGCCATCGCTCAGAGGTACAATAGTGTTAGTTTCAAATGAGCAACTCCATAATCTAATTTCCTACAGGGAGCACTTTTTGATTTGATTTGATTTGATTTGATTTGATTAGCAACATATGATTTGAACACTACCATAAAGAGAATCTCCTGGGTTTTTTTTTTTTTTTACCCCGCATAGAAAGCACTTAACCTACATACTGTAGAGAAAAAAAAGTAAAAAGTAAAGCAACGCAAGGCATTTAAAATGAGCAGTCTTGTCTTGGAGAGGTGGCTTTTACAGGCGCTTGTAGCATCTGCACGGCAACACTGATGCTTTCTGACTCAGCCAAGGAGGAAGAGGAGCTCAGGGTCTTGAAAATGAGTGATTTGAGAGGCTGGGACAGCTGGTGCGGTGGATTTGCTCTCATGTTTATCAGTCGAGGAGGGCTGGACTCTCATCGCGATGAGATGAGAGGACCATAGAAGTGCAGTTTTGCTTACATTGGCTACTTGTTAAAGATCCAAAATGTTGGCAAATGGAGAAGGATGCGTCATAAACAAACAGTGCCTGCAAATAGATGCGTGTGTGCTATGTATGTATGTTTATTTTTACTCCTTTGAGTTTTCTGAAATGAAAAGAAATAACAAGGGGAGCACAGATGACCTATCAAACTGTAAAGGGATGAGGTCGCATGTGAAGCACTTTGTTGCTACATTGGCAGTGTGCATCCTCCCTCCAGGAGACAGTGAGCCAGTTTATATTCACTCCAGCCGGAGCCGCTGCCAGCTCTGGTATTAAACAGCACATCTGTCACTGTGACCACTGGTAGGCTAAGCCAGGACAGCCACGTTCCCAGCTCCTGTCCCGGCCTCATGCGGCGCGTCGCCCACTCAGCCAACATGACTGACACTCTGGAAGAGAGAGAAAGAGGAAAAAAAAGATGCTGTTGTCTTCCTCCGATGGCTGCCGGGTTGACATGTTTCTGACACGTACAGTGTAGTCGCTGCTGTCAGGCCATCGTGACAGGCTCTTTTGCCGGAGTGGATGAAAAGCATGAGAGGCCATGATAGACGGACCCGTCAAACGCCAAGAGGGACATGCCGACTGATGTTGACACAGAAAAGCTTCACACCATCCTTGTCGTATAAATAACAATTAATAATTCAGTGACAGACAACTCTCTATCTGGCAAGACATTGTAAGACATTGTTAGCGTTGCTGTACCGGTGGGATGATGATTTGTTTAGATGAAGCTGTTTTTGCACCGTGCTAATGTAGCTTCATCCATTTTGTCATAATCTGCAAAGTAAACACCCGTGTTTTTGTCCTTAATTCACCAAGTAGGGCAATTAGCCACCAGATAAACAGTGCACACTCAGGTCAGCGGCTGTAATCTTCATAATTCTATCAAAATGGACGTTTAATGAGGACACATGATGGCCGGGCGACCTCTGCTCGTGTCCACCGAGACAAACACTTCCCATTAAGCTTTTAAACCAGATCAGAGAATATTTATGCTGTTGGTTTGTTTTTACTCACTCTTATAAAAAGGTCATTCTGTGCACTTGTGATCAGTATTTAACAGCCAGCCAGTAATCCTTGTCATCATTGTGCTGGTGTGTTGTCCAACACAAAGCAACCCATGCATGAATACACATCTTACTGACTAAGATATCAATGTATTTCTGTTTTAGTTAGCTTCATATTTTTTTATTAGAATCTGGTCTCATCGTCTTTTACTTCACGTGGTGGAGTAAAACACGTTTACATGGAGGATCTGCTGGGTATTCACAGCCTGCTGAAAATCTCAAAAGCCATTTTAATCCCAGTTTTTGATGGCTGGTTTCAACCTTGTGCCAGATGTATCAGATCCCATTTTTCTTCCCTATGTAGAAAAAGCTGATCTGATCATCCACGAGAGACAGGAAACTGGGGCAGTGGAAAGGAAATATGGAAATATAACATTATAATATGACAGGCAATGTTTTTAAAGTCAATTGAATCACTGGACACTCACATTCTAGTAATAGTAAACATGTTTTGAAAAGTAAATTCTATGGGAGTGAAGAATGAATTTCTAGAAATATTATCTTCCAGTGACATGATTGGTTACCTGGATATTATTTAGGTACTGTATGAACACTATTAGGGGGTCAAAAATGGGTATTTATAATGGGTAGTCTTTTACTTTTTTTTCTAATCCCAAGCTTATATTTTATTTCACCCTTCCTTTGCAAACATAGTTAGTAGTTTGGTAAATTGTTACGTCAAAAAGACGACTTTAACTTGTTCATTAAAGGAACAGTGTGTAGCATTTCGGGGGATCTATTGGCAGAAATTAAATATAATATTAATAAGTATGTTTTCTTTAGTGTATTATCACCTGGAAATAAGAATTGCGTTTTCGTTAGCTTAGAATGAGCCCTTCATATCTACATAGGGAGCGGGTCCTCTTCACGGAGTCTGCCATGTTGCTCCGCTGTGTTTCTACAGCAGCCCAGAACGGACAAACCAAACACTGGAGAGCCTTTTGCATTTTTACGTCACCTGAAGGCCACCGTAGTTCTCCGACACGCTTGTGAAACTGTGGTAACGTGAGCTGCAGGGTGCAAAACCGTGGTAACATCAGCCGCCGACAGACTTCCGTTGCTCCTAAAGTAGTGTTATTATGTTATTAAGGATGGCTTCTCAGCTCATGTTGCCGCAGTCTTGGAAAGGGAAGAGTGAGCAGAGGGGTACTCAGTTGGTTGCAGTCTGCAACCACACCGCTAGATGCCACCAAATCCTACACACTGTCCCTTTAAGGTGCAATTTACCCACAACAATTTTGTCTCTTTATCAGAAGTTTATTAATGTGTAAATTGTGCTGCACATGAGAAATTCCATTAAGATATTAAGATTAATTGGGATACACAATTAAACACATTTTTTTGATATGTTGTGGGGAGGGTGAAACATAAGGTTCAGCTCGCCGCACACCAGTACTTTTTGTACAATCACTAAGCAAAGTGACAGAGTTCAACTGCTCTGTCCTAACCTCAGAAACGAAAACACTCTTAAGCTTCCCTTGTTGTAATTTACAATATTTCACCTGTGTGCTCTGTTACAGGAATTTAAGCTCAAAGGCCTTTTAGTGTAATACACTGATGCGCCACTCAGTTGATCAGTTGGCCTTGGCTGACTTTTTGTGCTCAAGTGTTAGTTCCTGGAACACTATTTTTCACAGTATTTTATTCTCAAATGAAGGGAAACTCATTTCCTTAGTTCTGTTTTTGTTTGAAGTGAAATTCTAGTTGCTTAGAAATGTGGTACTATGACATGTTCCCATTAATAAGCCTAGTGTAATTTCCTATCTTTACCTTACAGATTTGAGCAGTAAAGAGCTGACTGACAGTAAAAGCCCAGTGCCTTTCCCCGTCTTCTTGCCGGTCAACTACGAGCTGCGAGATGCTGACTACTTCTTCCTAAAAGAGGCTGGGCAGGACTTCATGAGGAACTCCAGCATGCAGAGTCACACGCAGCCCTTTGTTATCTTAAGAGCCAGCCGGCAGCCAGCTGTCAACGCCAGCTACAGCACTATGTCCACGGAGAAGCTTGTGCCTCGAGATCTGGTCCAGTCTGTGCAGCTTTTCAACGCTCCAGAGGTCTTTACCTTCAACTGGAAAATCCAGGCCTTTGTGCTGACGCCTCGGGTTTTCTCATCCAAGCCCAAAGTGCGGGTGCTCTTCTATGTTGCGGGGAGGGACTGGGGCAGGGGGGAAGGAGCCGTGGATGAGCTACCGTGTGTGACAGTGTATGCTTTCTGGCAGACACAGGAGGTGAGAGGTTCCTGTGCCATGGGAGGTGACAGAGGAACCTGCATGGCTGAGCTGGCTCCCGCTCTTGGCTGGTTTGCTCCGGGGTCAGAGGGCACCAGCAGGGAGAGGCAGGACCCGACTACTGGGAACCCTGTGGAGCTGTACTACCAGGCGCGATCCAAAGTCAACGGGAAGTGTAATTCTGCGGATGGAAGTCGTTTGGGCGGCTCACAGCAGCAGCAGCAAAAGACAGCAGAGTATGTTCCTGTCACGCCCATGCAGAGGATTGGAAGCGTGCGTCTCCTGCAGGTGCCTAAAGGGATGGCGACGCTTTCTCGGCTCAAGCTCGGCAATGCTATTGTCATACGGACGTCCTCCAAACCGCTGAAGAAGACTGATATCGCCACCTTCTACATACTCATGGCCAGCTCTGCTCAGCTGACTAACTTCACTCTCAGGTAAGACTGTGATTTCCTTTGCCTCACAGTTTGTGGTGGTCAGACTGGCTGTATTTAAAGATGCATGACTATACAGGTCACCTTGCACGGCAGCTGGATTCTTGTCACAAGATCACGCAATAATCCATCTCGTCAGGCTTCAAGTACTGCTTTTGTGTCCGGCAAGCCAGATCATGGACCAATCAGAGTCCTGTGGGGAGCTACTGGTAGCTTAGGTGTGTGTGTGTGTGACGACACTAAATAGGTTCTAAATAACAATGGCGGCTCTGAAGAGGTTAGCGTAGATGCTGCAATAGCATCAGTTATATCAGAACTGGAGAGTATTTATTCATTGAAAGAAGAGCAAAGAACGGCACCGAAGGCTTTTCTCTATAGAAAACATGTTTTTGCTCTTCTCCTGACTGGCTTCTGCAAGAGTTTGATTGACAGATGCTTCATCCAATCACCTGCCAAGTATTATTTGAAAGTGCCTGCCCTTTTCCAAACAGTTTCCAATAGAGATCCAAAGTCCCTCGGCCTTCCAATGAACCACCATGGGACCTTATTTCGGAAAAAATATGAAAGTTAGTCAACGGCGAGAGACAAATACTTTTTTGATCCCGTTTGTCAATTTAAAAGATAATTTTGCAAGTCAAGAAAGTCGTAGTTTGTTGTAAAACTGTAAAAATACGTAATTAGAAAGACTACACGCCCAAAAGTGACGTCTCTCCCGCTGAAACTACGATGCTTGTGTGTTTCGTACTGGGATGTACTCACACCAGCAACGGGTCTCGCTCGTTCTTTCGCTTCCCAGCTGATAAAAAGACGAGGAGTCGCTGGATAAAACACATCAGGAAAGATAAAGTTTCATTTATGCGTCATAGCTGAGTTAGCTTACTAACTGGTGACGTATATTGTGCGAGACGAGAGATGTAGTTCACTGAGCGGTTTTACAGAAAACTAAATGATACTACGACAAACCTACAACAAACTGCTACTTTCTTGACTTGAAAAAACATTTTTTAAATTGACAAGCATCATATGTGTGATTCATGGCGCAATTCAAACGGGATCAAAGAAATATTTGTCTCTCGCCGTTGACTACTGTTCATATTTTTTCCAAAATGAGGTCCCATGGGATTCACCAGAACGGGAGGGACTTCACCTCTCCATGACGGCTTCTCAGATGGTTCTGTGTAACAAACCATCAGGTCAGGTTAACACTGAGGTGACGTACTACCATCTCTTCAGAGGGCTCTGCAATCTCAATGAAGTCCAAAGTAATTGGTTAATAAGAATTAATTTTGTTCACTAACAGTATTAGTCCTCTTCTCTACTTCTTGCAGACATCCTGTGCCATCAGAAATAAGGGAATATTGGAGGAAATTAGATTTAGCATGGATTATGGCATTTTCTCTGAAAATATGACAAGAGGTTCACAGTCTTTCCGGGAACTGTGGTAGATTATTCGAGTCAAATTAGAAAAATACATGTTTGAGTGAGCACAGCCTGATGACATTAAGGGCTGCTCCAAGAGTGGTAGTCATCAAGGTTGACATGGATCAAATAAGATCACGTGCTGTGATTTAAAGGGTATGCTCGGGATCTGTGCTATTGAATGTGTGAAGATCACAGGGATTACCAGCATTGCTCAATTTAATTTAAGGCTCTGTTCTCATTTTGCAATGCAAAATGTTCCCGTTTGATGGGAGATGAGAGTTTTTTGATTCTATCTTAAAGCAGTAGTTTTATCTTCTGGAGGTCTCTGTGGCCTCTTTGGTAATAGAGGGTAACTTTATACACATTTTAAAGAAATGTACCTGTATATTTCCCAAGAACGAATGCCTCAACCACCTGACTCATTATCCTCTGGAGGAAAAAATACACAAATGAACAAAGGAAAACTAAAAACATAGTCTGTTCTCATGGCTTTCCTTCAAGATGTCAAGATGTTGCTCCCTTTTCAAGGTGATATGATGCAACATGGGAGATTGGCACCTCAAAACTGGATATGAATTAAATGCCTCCATCTCGCTCTCACCGTTTCATGGACGGTTTTCATGGTCATCCGCAGCATAATGCCTTTTATTATCATCATCCAGACGGAGATCAAACGGAACCACGTTGCAGCGTAGCTCGATTTGTCGAGGTTAGCTGTCAGAGCAGACGAGCAGAGATTTACGCTAACTTGATTGGAGACTGATTTTTGTGTTATTATTCTAGACACTATCTGCTTTACTCTGAGCCGGTGAATAATGGACTGTCTGGAGGTGTGAAATACGTAGCCTCAGTTATTCATTTGGTTTGTGTGTAGATTTTGATCATGAGTAAAGTATGTCATAAATCCTTCCTTCATATGTGATCTCATTTAAAGAGGACCTTCTTTTGTGCTTTTTCCCTTTCCTTTAGTGTGTTATATTGCTTTTTGTACATATAAATATACATACATTTACATAAAGCAGCATATTTGCCCACTCCCATGTTGATAAGAGTATTAAATACTTGACAAATCTCCCTTTAAGTTACATTTTGAGCAGATAAAATTGCGACTAACTATGGACGATCATGCGATTAATCGTGATTAAATATTTTAATCGATTGACGGCCCTAGTAGAAACCCAATACACAAGTATGAATCAGAAAATAAGCACAATAGATCCTCTTTAATATATATATATAATAAATGATCATCTTTGTTGCTGTTTGCAGCGTTGTTGCATGACATCCAGTACAGTGTCCTGACAACAACAAGGAAGGCCTTGAAGGCAGCTTATCCAAAAGTGTGTTAGTTCCTGGACTATAGTTACAGCCTTTCCTTGTAGATTGAAAAACAATGTGGTACACAATCAATACTTCCTGAAAAATAAATCATTTCTGAGTTACTTCCGACTTTGAAATGAGCGGAGGTGAGCAGGTGAGGGGACAGTCATGGATTATTAATTCACCTGGTCCTGCATTCAGTCTCTCACTCGAATCAATTGTGAATGCTGGAATAGGTAAATATTGATTGCCGACAGCTGTGCATGGATGCACCTGCGTTCCTCAGGTTTCAGAGTTGAGTCTGCAGGAGTCTCTCTACATTTCTCTTGGGTCATTCAGTTTGTTTCGGGTCCACCACAAGTAAACAAAGAAATGATGATGCTGAAGGTGTTTCATCCCACGTTTTATGGGTTGTCTGCCAGGAGAATCTGAGAATCGTTAAATTGCATTACAGACTTTTGTGTGAATGTTTTTTAAAGTTTAGACAATGTGTTTGAATTATTTAGCTGGGTTCCTTTTACGTTCCGTCTCTTGATTTTTGCTGAAACAATGAAGCCAAAAAAGAAATCCTGAATTCCCCTCTTCATTCTGTCACTTTTCATCATTGCTGCTTTATTTCATTTACTCAGTCACACATGTTTCTGAACCAAAAGCAGATAGCTGAAAGATAGCGTCTCTTTTCCTTTTCTGTCTTTTCTTTTCTTTTCTTTTCCTCTCCTCTTCTTCCTTTCCTTTCCTTTCCTTTCCTGTTCTGTCCTCCTCTCCTCTCCTCTCTTCTCCTCTCCTCTCCTCTCCTCTCCTCTCCTCTCCTCTCCTCTCCTTTCCTTTCCCTTCCTTTCCTTTCCTGTTCTGTCCTCTCCTCTCCTCTCCTCTCCTCTCCTTTCCTTTCCCTTCCTATCCCTTCCTGTTTTGTACTCTCCTCTCCTCTCCTCTCCTTTCCTGTTTTGTACTGTCCTCTCCTCTCCTCTCATCTAATTTCCTTTCCTTTCCTTTCCCTTCCTTTCCTTTCCTGTTTTGTACTCTCCTCTCCTCTCCTCTCCTCTCCTTTCCTTTCCTTTCCTTTCCTGTTTTGTACTCTCCTCTCCTCCCCTCTCCTTTCCTTTCCTTTCCTGTTTTGTACTCTACTCTCCTCTCATCTAATTTCCTTTCCTTTCCTTTCCCTCTCTCCTTTCCTCTCCTCTCCTCTCCTCGCTGTCTTGTTAGGATCTTTGTAGTAATTAAACTCGTGTGATGGGCAGTTGTGTCTATATATAGTATGTAATGGTGACTAAATCCTAAATTAATTTTGTTGCATCCCATAAACATGGCATAGTACACTCAGCGTTCCTCTTACTCACATCTCCAGTAACACAGCGCTCCCCTCCCCCAGCTTATCAGCACATTAACAAGCCGTGTGCATCCGGTCCTCAACAGCTGTCTGTGTACTTTATCACTGTCTGGATGTCCCATTAAGCTTTGCTTAATACTCTCTCATCAGCATGATAAACCTGTTATTGATGTCTATAGCTGGAGTCAAGGGACATACAAATTTGAGGTCGATTGAGAAGAAGACAAGCCACACCTGTCCGTTCCCGCGAAATGAACCTGTCATCCTCAGTGAGAGTCTGATAAAGGTCACAGATAAACTATCGTAATCACACAGCCATGTGAAGGGTAATTAGATGATGCCTTTAGTGTATGCTCGGGAGGTTGAGTGGCAAGAAGTATGATGTCACAATTTTTCTTTTTCTGAACAGCAATTAAATGCACAATAGTTTGTCTTGTTCTATGGGTTTCATTTAAAGGCAGCAGTGTGGCGATAAATAAACTTGAGCTGCTGTATCAACAGGACACGATGTCAGTGAGCTCTTCAACTAGGGAGCCTAATCATTCATCTGTGTGACAAATAGGACTTTCACATCCATTTTTAGTGCCGTGGTTCCTGCCATCTGGCAGCCGTGTTGGCATGAACGTCTCCCCCAACTCCCTAAACTGCTCCATAAGTACGATAAGCACGTTGCCGATGGCTGGCCATCAGACTGGCTAAACGACGGGCATTTGCCTGCATAATTAACGATTGCATCTGTTTCCGATTGCACTGGGGTTCACCGGTGGTGCCGTGGCCCCGCAGTGATGCACTCACAAAGCCAAAGATGGTAACACAAATTATATCAGGGAAGCAATTACAAACCCTATGTGCTGTGGCATCTCGATAGCAGCCGTGGTGACGAAATGCATCTGGGTCCAGGCTTGTGTGGCTCACACAGAATACAATCTATTTCGTATAGGTCTTTGATCAGCCTCTGTTTCACTGTATTATGTTTTAACCTTTTGGAATAGTGTCATTGTTTTACTTTCCCTTGTTGGCCATGGCTCTGTGATCTTTCAAATACGTTTAAAGTAAACCACAAATACCTAAAGAAAGGAGACTGATTGATGAAGGACAAGGGCCAACAACGTATTTGTGTACCAATTTGTGTGGTCACATTTTTAGGTGCATGCACATGTGTGTGTGTGAGTGAATGAAGAGTATGTAAAAGGTGAAAGAACAGTGCCACTCTTGCCTTGCCTGGTCAGAAGTGAGATGGATGGCAGGTGCAGCACCTGAGAGCTGCTTTTCACACACGCTGTCAGCTTCGGTCTCCGCAGCCATCCATCTTCTCTGCCCCGGTGCCTCCCCCTGCCCGCTGCCTCCTCAGGGCCTGCTAACCAAAGCCATGGACACTGGTTCCTGCTAGCAACCACTCAGAAGAAAAACGCCTCTTCCAGTCACAGGGGATCTCTCTTTTTTTTCTTTTTTTTTTTTTTTTTTTTTTTACACAAAGGGGGCTGAGAGAGAAAAAGAGCTTGAGATAAGTCTCCTTGTTACTGCCACTTTTTATTAGTTAAACTCTGCTCCACACAGCTCAATACACAGCGGTGTTTCATCACAGCAGGACATGTTATTCAGAAGTCATTACTAGATTAACTGTTCTCCTAGGTTTTCTCATTAAAACACTGTGCATGCCATCCTGCTTACCTCATTGATTATGCCTGGATTACATTGCACTTACAATTCTCTCTAGCTTCAGTGGTGCAATTATACACGGAAACAGGAAATGCAAGTTGGGGATGACAGCACTATGTTGAAAAAAAAACAACTTATTGCAATTCTTTGATAAATTTTGCATGTGCAATGTGTAATGTATTACATGTGAATGAGGTTTTATAGTCATGCTTGCGCTCTGACTGAAATACCTCAAACCTACCGGATAGATTGCGATGACATTTGGTCCAGACATTCATGGTTTCCAGAGGATGAATCCTAATTACGTTAGTGATCCTCTGACCTTTCCTCTAGCGCCAACATGAAGTTCACTTTTGTAGTTTTGAGTGAAACAACTGATTGGATGGGATGCCATAACATTTGGTTCAGACGTTCATGTCCCCCTCAGGATGAACTGTAATAACCTAATAATAATAATAATCCAATACTAATCCAAATAATAATGCAATAGGCCTTCTTTTGGTTTACGCAATACCCATGACATCCCCCTTAGCCTCAGATGTGCTTTGTGTTAGCATGCTAATTAGCAAATATTAGCATGCTAACACGCTAAATCAGGATGGTAACATGTTCAACATGATACCTGCTAAAACATGCTGAACCCCAGGGTTATTTTGTTCACAAACAATCGGATATTTTCCATGTTTTCATGTGTATAATATAGTGTTTGAATGTCTGTAACTATCTACATGGGGAGTTATGTAATTTACTGGTGACCGTGAATGCAGCATACAGGTGGTGGTGGTGGGTGAGAGATGAGAGCTTGTGAGGCAACGTCAAGTTCTGATTGGCTGAGGGTGGCGTGATATCAACAACAGAGGGTGATGCAAGGGTGTGAGAGAGGAGTTCATCAGTTTCCCGCTGTCTCTCTCGGTGTGAGGACCGATAGAAGTTCCTGAAAGTCAATGTAACGTTATGTTTTTGGTGTTAAGGTGCTTGGACAAGAATATTTAAGTTTTTTAAGCATATCTGTGGCCTAACGCACGCCAGCATCTGGGGGTTAAATTTGAGTATTTTACCAACATTTTTTTGCTTAGGGTGTGGGCCCACCAGTACATTGTGTTTCTATATGGTTGAATCCATTGGAGTTTGTTAGGTACACGTGTTTAATGCGTCTTTAACTCATTTACTGTTGTGTTTAAGTGAAGTTGAGACCATAAAGGTGTTAAATGCCTCGTTAAAGCCTCTGAACACCCACACAGGTGTTTTCAGTTAATCTGGCTGATTAGACCTCTCTTCAGGACTGTGTGGGCGTGTAGAGACTGTAATTGAGTGACATCTTCCTGAGTCTCCTGTTAGTTTTGTTGCACCTGTTAGGGAGAGACAAATTATACCTTTATCATTCCCATCAAAGCTCACCTGCCATCTTCAACCTGAGCGGAGGTCTAATAAGCCAGAGTAACTGAAAAAACCTGAGACTTTAACACATATATATCACTGTGGTGTTTCAGTGAAGTTGGGAGTGGGACTACCTTTTATTATATAATTAATTTAATCATCCTTGAGGCCTAATTTTGGTCTAATAAATCTGCCAATTTTTGAGTTTAAGGTGAATTACTCAGAGGGGGTTTAAAGGTGCATAATATATGAGACCACACACACAGTTTAAGAGTCTTTATTCTTTTACAAAGTAGACAAACACCCACTCACTCAATACACATCAGAAGGGCAGGTAGTATTACTATTGAGTGTAAGTAAACAAATCTAGGGCACGTTTCTTAAGACCTGTAGGGCAGAATAGTTCTACACACTGCTGTGCTTAATGCCAGCATGGCTGCAGACCAGTGGTTCCCAAAATGGGTGCTGCGTCACCCTGGGGTGGCCTTCAAAGAGGGTGAAAAGAGCAGATGTCATGCATCATCAACGCGTCATATCTTTGGGGTACAACACATAAAATCTAGTCTACACTCGCCGTAATTAAGCCAACGCACGACCGCAGCTCCAGTTACACTGCACATGTGTTATACCCCGTACCCCAAGACCCATGTCCCAGCCTCCTTCAATAGGCTTTGGATGCCTTGAGGACGGGCCAATGGTGCAGCAAAATGTATCATATCACTGTTAACTTGTTGTGGGTGTTTAATCATGTTTCACCACGTTAAAAAAAATTAGAGACATTTATATTGAATACTTTTTCATCTAAACGGAAGAAAAAAAGCTATAAATATCAAAATCACCATATTAAAAACTCAGTTATGCTGCAGCTGTTGACTTGACAACTCCGGTTGTCATAGTAACATAACACGCTTTCTGGCTCGTGTGTTTTTTCAGGAGCTCAGCAAGTCAGAAAAATAGTGACAGTCAGAGCAAGTGATGGAAAGATTTGACACGGTAAACAGAGCTCAAAGAAATACTGGTACATCTCAACCCCCAAAACAGTCTGAGACGACTGAATCTGAGCCTCCAACAGAACTGAAATCACACTGAACATTACTTGGCTAATGGCTTAACGGACAGGTTTTAGCTGCTTGTGGAAGATGGACATCCATCATTGTCCGATAGCACATTCGCTGTGGTATCGTGCGTTCCCAACATCAGTGTGATGTGGCTCTTGTTTTTCCTGCACAAGGTCTAAACAAAGTGGGAAGGTGGAGAAAGGGAGAGGCTATGCATTTGGAAGATAGGATAAAATAAAATATGCTCTCTTACACTACATGCAGGCTGGGGATACTGCACAGAACGAAAAAAAAAAGAATTGTAATAACAAACAATCGTAAACTGAATGTTTTATTTCTGACTCAAATTAAAAGTTTATTTGAAAAGTGACTGTAGAAACAGAAATAATTAACACGTGCGATTCTGTTACCTTGTGCGTTCTGCAATTAACATGGGTAACAGAGTGCAGCCACCTTCACTTCTTATTATCACCTAATCTTTCCTAACCAGAAAGTCATAGCCTCTTTACATCAACACTGCATGTATTTCTCTTTGTTAATTTAGCCCCCGTGTTGTTGGCTCTGCTGCCTCCTGGGAAACCTCAGACAGATAACAACGGACTGATAACACCCCTTTCTTTTCGCTACTGTCATTCACTCTAATGCACAGCACACAGAGAAGCTTCTTCCATTTACTATACTAACACAGAGGCCATGCAACACCTACGGCATTTGGCTCCATTTGTGCTTTATTTGATGAGAACTGCTCAGAGCCAGAGTTGAAATTCTCAGTTTGTAAATTCAGTGTGTTTCCTGAGACTCTCTGAAGGTTAGAGGCTTCGACACAACTGCCTACTTTATGGTAAATACTGACTCTAAAACTGTGGCATTCAGCTGTGAGCAATCATGACCAGAAGACTTGCAGGGTTTTATTTTCCAGCACCGGATGATTCCACTTTTTTAACCCTCTGCGGTTGAGCCCGTGTTAATCCGATAAATCAGCTGCCGTTGTGTGCAGCTGGAATGGAAACCAGTGGCCGGTCAGCGGGGTCACAAAACCACAAGATTAAAACCATTATTGTAAAAGACACTGCTCCATCATCCCCTTTTAATTTAACCTTTAACCTGTGAACTAGTAACTACTAAGCAGCTTCACAAATGCCACCAGATGAGACCTTTGTATCTTGCACTCAGGTGGTTAAAGCACCGGGTGGTGTCGGACATTGACAGAAGTGACCATGCCATGCTAAAATCATTGGCCACTTGAGACCTTCCTTCCAGATTACATGCTGGATGTGCAGATGTTGGCACGGAGAAGGGTTCACACACAAATGTGCATGCAAAACTCACCACAAATCCCTCACGAAGTAATCTTAAATATTTCAATTAGGAGTGAATGCATGTTGGTAGATTGATTTGTTTCATTGTGCTGAACAGAGCAATGTCTCCTCTTCTTTTCAAAGTCAAAGCCCTCAGCAGGAGAAGTGCTCAGATTGCTGTTGCTCCTATCATAGATTACACCTCCTCAGAGACTCATAATGCGCTCTACATTTTGTGTTCATCTCAAAGATTCAGAGATAAACCACAAGGCTTTGCATGCAAATGAAAACCAGCGAATTACATGTTGTTCTCAACTATTTGAGACAACTCGTCTGAGCTGTTACTGAGTATTCAGGGAGTCTTATCAGAGCTCTCTCAGTATGATAAAGGAGCAACACTTTGTGAGAATAGATCACCTTATTGATTATTAGCATTGTTGCAGCAGAGGACTGGATCTTTACATGCATGCTTCCCCTGGCATTACGTGATTGCAATTCTTGTAGGAGACTATCTCATTAACATTTGACCTACTGCAAGCTGCTCATGCTGAGGAAGCCCACCGGGACGGTGTACATGTTCAGCTGCATAATGCTTATCATTTACAAATTAGAGGCCAAGAAAAATAATGATCCATTAGTGCAGCTTAAGTAATGAGCGCACGTGAGGATGTATAGAAAGAACAATGTTTTCTTTGCCGTTTCAAATGCAAGGGGTGGTTAGGGTGGTGGCGTATAGGGTTGCACTTTGTTTTTATGTGATTGATTGCTCCTCTAAGTCTAATAAATATTCTGTTTTTATCACTGTCCTATGTGTGTTATCAAATATATGAGGCTGCCTTCTTGTTATAGAAATCCTGGATTTATTGTGATAATCTGGACAGGTAGTTTGAATGAATAAATCAAATATATTCTGTGTGAGGAAACTGAATATTTATCTACCATACACTGGGACTGGGAACAATCTATAATAATAATAATATGTCACAAGCAAATTCCAAAAAGGTATAAAAAAAAAATGAAGATCAGAAAAAAAGGCTAAATATGCATGTTAATTGTTCACATTTGGAAAAATAAACATTCACTGCCCCCGAATTCCATTGGTTATTAATACGGGACATTTCGCATTTACCACATTCTTGACCTTCTTCGTTTTTGACTTTCCACAGAGCGACGGTAAAGAAAGGTGTGACCTTTCGAACAGCGACACCCAGTAACTCTTTACTGTGGGACATCACTCTGGATATGGGTGCAGATGGAGCCATCGCTGTCATCTGTCAGAGGAAGGCTCCCATACCTGGGAAAAGGCAAGTCTGTTCTCTTCACATTACTCCATATGCCAGTGCATTGTGTGTTATCTGTGTCTATTTCGCTGTCGCTGTATATCATTGTATACATATTTATAGGCTTAAATTGTTTGAATGGACAAATAACACTCTAAAGGTCCAAAGGGGATTTTTCATGTACAGTTAGCTGCCAGTGTCTCTAGCTGATAGAAGTGGCACAATTGTAATCTATGTCCTGCAAAGAATATCAGTATTTGTCTCAGAACCTGTGGAGTAAAAGACAAACCGTCTGCGCTGTACAAGCCTGACAGCAGCTTAGTGCAGAAGCACACTGTGCTGCGTCCTGGGAGGACATCTCTTATACCCTCTAAACATAGGTTGGCTGCAGGTGCTCCTGTAAAGCTGCCCTTTATAAACAGCTATTGCTTCCCCTCCCTTTATTGTCCACTTCTCATCTTTAATATGTAAGCTTTAATCATTGCTAAACATTTACCAGCTGTGCACATCCATGCATTCCTAGTATGCAGAACATATGACTTGAAAGCTGCAATCTGGGAAGGTTGTCGTAGCAAACGGCACTAAAACTATTTACAAGACAACTGCAGGCTGGTCTTGATTCAACTCATTGGGCTCCAAATAAGTACTTAACTTCCCCCATAACCTAATTAAAAGGGGCTACATCCTTTCCCCCAACATGCAGCTTATCTCAGATGTCCTTTCATTTTCAGCTGAGTGCATTTCATTGAACACCGAGGTGGTCCCGAGTTCATTTAAGAGTTAAGTCATATAAGCGTGGCCCATCACTTCTGAGATTACAAGACACCTTTTTTAACAAAAGGGCAAAGGAAACAAAGGGTAAATGTCACGTCCCTTCAAGCCTCCTCTGTCTTACCTTGCTACCACAACAGTAGCCTTAAGAGAAACCTTTGTTCCAGTTCTTTTCACAGGCTATAACGAGGTAGTACAGGCAAAACAAGGACGCGCTTTCACAATTCAACATTTAGTCAGTTTAGTTTTAATCGAACTCTGGTGCGGTTTGTTTGGGCAGTTGTGAATGCGGTAATCGTACTTGAATGCGGACCGAAACAACCGGTCCGAGACCGCTTGCGAGAGGTGGCGAAGTGAAACAAAATAATAAATAGAGGAGAAGGGAAGGGATTTTGCGTAGAACAGTGTCGAGTCAATGTGAAAACACTTCGACAGCAATATATCAAAGTCTGCTCCTTCGTACATGCCCCTCAGCAAACATATTTTTTATTCGGTCCGCCTTAATTTGTGCTCTGTGATACCGAACCAGACCAAATAGAAAACAAACCAAAAGTATCAAATTTCACTCTGATTCAGACTAGCCAAACGGACTGTGGCTTGTGAAAGAGTCTAATTTACAGCCATGCTAGTGGCCCTGTGGGGTAGTGCACAGGAACAGTGATACTTAAAGCTAATTGCTGACAGCAGCATGCTCACAATAATAACGCTAACATGCTGGTGTGTAGCAATTCTAATGTTTACCATGTTGACCATTATAGTTTTGCGTGTTAGGATGACAGAAGAGGGTCACACTCGATCACAAAAAGTCCTTTTATTTAGAGAAGATGACTGAAGTGTCCTCTGTAAATAAAGTCTTTATGGATATGGAGGGTTATTTCAGTCTGGATGAAAGTTGTGGACCGACATTACCATGCCGCTAGCGTGGCCGATAAGCCGTCTAGGTGAGCGAACTGTTCTAGCTGACCATCCAGATGTCTCGAATGCAACATGCGTTCAGGAGAATACCATTTATGCTGCTGTTGTGCACTTGCTTTTAATTCTTTGTTTTGCCGTTCAAGCTTGCCAGTGCCCCAAAAAATGGATCCATTGAGATTCAACTCAAACAGTAAGATTATTTCTGCCTAGAGCAGCTCCAAGAAATGCTTGTAAAACTAAAGCTCTAATCTGTGTGCGGATGGTTGGCGTAGCTGGAAAAGAGCAAGTGTATGCAGCCAATATTCCCAGGATGAAAAAAATACTAATAAAAGTAGACAAAGGATAACATCCTCAGTGAACTTTGCTTCTGTATAATCTAAAAAAGATTAATTTAGCCCAGTACAGGGATGAGTTTCAACTTTTTGGAGCTAAACTCGTGGGTTTGTCTGACACCGACTTGTTAGAGGTCGTACGACAAAAGACGCAGCGTCCTTTGAACATAGCCAGAGCACTGACCTTATATGTGTTTGTCATTATTGGGTCGACCTCATTAAGTTGTTTTCCCCATTTGGCGTGGATTACGACATTGTTTATCACAACCTCTTTATGGGTTAACATATTTTTTCACTCAGTCAATTCGGCTAATCCGCTCTAAAATGTCATGAAACTAACAGAACCCCTGCAGAGAGCGGCCACTGTCACACCACTGTGGGGATTTCTATGACTTTTTGTCTTCCTGGCTTTAGTGAGCACTAAAAGTATTTGCTGTATCTGTATATTAAAGCTTTTTTTTTATCCTGTCACAGCAGCTTGGTTTGGATCTTAATATTAAAGCGCTGCTACTCACAGACAGACTGCCAGCCGTAAACAAGTTGTTGAAGCATCATCCCCCCTGCAAGCTTCACAAGAATGACTGAGGGCGTAAATAGCACGGCGGCATCCCCCTATCTCTCAGATATCTGTGTTAATGCATACTTAAGGGGATATATGCATGCTTATGCGAGTCAAGCATATCTTGTTTTGATACTTGAATGCAATTATTATCTTTTAATCTCAGGTCTTTGAGCAATATGCTAAGATTATTCAATTACACTAAATCTCTGTCTTGCCCTTAATAAGGGCACATGTAACGGAGCACTGAGTGAGAGGGGGGATACAGAGAAGGACTTTAGTATGTTCTGTTGTTGTGTTTGGAACTTAATGGAGGATTAACGAAATATGATTTGCAGTTTCTCCAATTATTGTTCCTTTAATGCAGAAAGGCGGCCGGTATGCAGCCCCTTCAGAGGTCATTTTTATGCAGTAAACAGGACGTACTGTGTGTCTGCACACCCCTGACACAAATATTTATAACATTTACACCCAGATGCAGTGGGTCCGATAATGTCCATGCGGGTATGTGCATGCTTATTGCGTTTTTGTCCACCAATATATCTTTTCTATAGTTCAATACAGTGCCAAGAAATAAAACCCAGGATACTAACTTGGGCCATGGGGGAAAATTGAATCCATGGCGAGGACACTCTGTTCTAGCTGGCATCACTGAGAGGCCATTATAAGTTACAAAGGCTTATACTTTGTTGTGTATGCAGGATGCCGCTGTCCCCGGACCACCTTTTATTCTGCTCACATTTAACAGTATACCGGCAACGCGAGGGTATAGGGCCAGCTCAGAGAAATTCAGCTCTATTCTTTTTTGGTTTAGTTTGTGAAAATGCCTACAGATGCAAAGCCCTCTACTAAAAAAAAAAAAAAAAAGAGGATTGGGTCTTGTCGCAACTACTGGGATCACATCGCTCTCCAAATAATCTCTTCACTTTCTTTCCACGGGGCCGAATTCACAACATTACTATGAATTTTGAGCTGGATATCTCCAAAAATCCAGTCTCAATCTTCACTGTGTTTCTTTCTACTTCTCTGTCAACAGCTCCAACAGTTTCCTAAATATGAAATAATTGCAGTCTGATAGTAGACATTAAAGTAATGACATACATTAGCGATGCACGGTCTACTGTTAATTGCAGCCTATATTAAACAAAATGCCTTTGCATCACACAGTAAATGAGGTGTTATTGACGCATTCTGAGCCGTCAATATGTCACAGCAGCAATCTCACCACATCATATTTCTATTCCTCTGGTTAGTGGTTAAAGTGATTCTGTGACTAGGACTGGGCAATATGTCAAGTTTTATTTTGGTATCGTGGTATTTTATTTTGGATATCGTAATATTGCACAAGTGTCTTTTCCTGGATTTATAGGGGCTCTATGTAAGAATCAGAATTTTCTTGTTAACAGTGATACCTGTGGCCGTTAAGTCACACAGTCAGCGTCCTGTTGCTCACGCTTGTGCTTGCTCTACATAGATGCGAGCCAGCAATGGTCAAAACAGTGAGGCGACACACGAGACTGAACGTGATTGACAACTAAAACCACAATATCACTATACTGTATATTTCACATGCTTGGCAGTAATGTTAATGTTGTCTTACCTGTCTAATAGGAGGCCCAAAGGCCTGTTGATCCTAGTTTCCCCCCGACGTTGGTCACAACCCTGTTTTGCAAGACAGGCATCAGTAGATATACTGAAACTTTGTTTTTTTGTGCTTCTGTGTGGAGTTTGTGTTGGAGTCTGAGTTGTGGTGGGGGCTGATCGTTTGTTGGTGTTAACAGACTCCATTTCTAATTGAACGTTCGCTATGGTTGCACACTGTTAGCCCTATAGCAGAGCTGAAGAGAGTAAAGGCACTCGTGAGCGTGCATGACGTCACATCTGTTGGATTTTCCTGGAAAAATGTTCCCGCGTTCTTCACATTAAAAGCAGTTTACAGGCTGAGGAAACCCAGAAAGTGGCGGAAGGTCTCGTTTTTTTTAGGTTAGGTTACAATCTGTTCACACATTGGCAATAAAAAAAAGATTTAAAAATGTTTATACGTGTAAAAACTTACATGCAGTTCCTTTTTAAAGGCTGCATTTCAGTAAAGTGAAGTAATTTTCTGAACTTACCAGACTGTTCGAGCTTTACCCACTTAGTCCTTATATCCACATTACTGATGATTATTCATCAAAAATATTATTGTGGACATTTTGTGAAAGCACCAATAGTCAACCCTACAATCTGTGACTTTCACATATGATCAAATGGATTTGTCGTCCTGTACTGAGAGCAGCAATGAGCCACTGACTGAAGTGCAGGAAACACTGCGGTATGATCACTGCACCTTTCCTCAGACATGATTATCTCCACAGGAATTTAATGGTTGCTGAGATAATTGCAGACCCCAGTGGTGAAATAATCCCATTAAGTATCAGTGGCTGTGATGGAAAGATTGAGAAAGTTAAGAAAATTAGATCCCTCACACAGCCAAAGCACAAATTTGGTACTTCTTGCACCAAATGATAATAACATAACATGACAATGGAAAGCTGCAGTTACATTTATTGTATAGTGTGTTGTTTTGCTGATTTGCATTTCCATCACCATCAACTTCAGGAAACCACAACATTTGTTTTATTGGAATCATAGACAGGTATGAATGCACATCTGTCTAACTCATCCTGCTTCCCATTCAGGCTCGACAGCAGCCTGCTGGAGGTGCTTCAGATGGATTTTGAGGTGGAGGAGCTGAGCAGTCCTCTCGACAGTCAGGTGATTATATGGAGGCTGGAATTACCATCGGCGTCCAGAAACCCTGCCAAGTCTGAAGGAGCCATGAGGATCTATACCACTCAGAGAGACTTTGTTGGCCTGGCCCCTCTTGTAATGGTGAGTTAGCTGACAGCTCCCATTTCACACCTGATCATTATTAAAACCGACGTTACTGACAGCAGTGTTTCCAATAACGCCAACACTTGGCCTGCCTCCTTTTGAGCGTTGAGTGCATGAAAATATCATAAAATGCCCTTTTTTCTCTGATCCATTCGTGTCTGGTTTGCATACAGAAAAAGGCTGGAAATGCTTTGGATTGTTTAGTAAATGGCTTCTATTTTGAGCAGAGAGTGACCTTGCGTTGTTGACTGTCAGCTAGCTGATGTCTCTCTTCTGTGTTGTTCTGGCGTGCAATATGTGGTCATCCTCTCCTCCTAACAGCTGCTTCGTGTGCTTCTATTTTGGTGCCGCGGGCCTCTTTATCATGCTACCTCTATAATTAATCCATGATATAATCTGCGCCACTAAATATGGAACATTACACAAAGAGTTTACACCACTTTGAATTGCCATATTGAATCCGAGTTAAATGTCACCTGGGGCAGTGACGCAGTGTTTGCAGTAATGACAACATGTCTTATACTGTCTTTTTTCTGTTTCTTAGCATTTATCCAACCACACATATGTTTGATGAAATATGTATTAGGGCTGCAGCTAACTACTGTTTTCATTGTTGATTAAGCGGTGGATTATTTTCATGATAAATCGGTTAGTTTATAAAAGTCTGTAAAATGTCAGAAAATGGTGAAACATGTTGATCACTGTTTTCTAAAGCCCAAGATGACATCTTCAAATGTCTTGTTTTGTTCACAACTCAAAGATATTCAGTTTACTGTCATAGAGGAGTAAAGAAACCAGAAAATATTTAACAAGCTGGAATCAGAGAATTATTATTATTTTTTATAAAAAAAAAAAATACTCAAACTGATTAATCCATGTCAAAATAATTGGGAATTTAATAGTATAATATAATTATAGTATAGTCATTTAATCGTTGCAGCTCATATATGTACACTTAAAAGTTAAAGCTGGGGGATGCAGTTTATTTTTGGCATTATTGGGCCAAAAAATCCACAATAACCTTTCAGCATATTGAATTTCAAGTGGTACCCCTGGGTGGGCAGTTTTCTGGAAAAGGCACAAAAAAACGCCCGAATTTGGAATTTTGTACGAGTAGGCAACTAGTCATTCATTTCAAACATCATCCCGATCATGATTGTGATCCTGATGCCGTTATGTAGCGGCAATCCTATGAGAACTACCCTCCTGCTTCCTTTGCAGACTTGTGGGCCTCTAAAGCCCTTTTGAGATCACATTCTGTGATTCGAGGCTCTGGCGAGCTACAATATCGGTGAAGCGTTTCAGAGATGGAGAGAAAATGTTGCTAATAATCTAGCCTTCTGCTAACCGTAGGCGTTGCGCCGCAGCAGTGAGGAGAAGGCTATTAGCAACATATTCTCTCCATCTCTGAAATGCCTCGCTGATATTGTCAAGACTCTTTTTGATAAGTCCATATTGCTTTTTGGGTTGCTTTGCAGTGTGGGCAGCTGTTTACAATGCTGGAATAGCAGCTTTTCCTGCAGGATATTCCAACATTCAATCAGGCTTTCACTATCTGAAGGGACGTGCACACGCATCTGCATTTTTAGAACAGCCAATAGGAACGCTCTCTCTCTGAAATGACCTGTGATTGGCCAAAGTCTCCTGTCACGGGCTAGATTTTCTAAAGCCAGAAAACAGAGCCATGAGGAGGTTTAGAAGTCTACGTTTCTCTCAGAACACTTGAATTACAATATACTTAAAGGTTATTATGGAATTTGTGCCCAATGATGCCAAAAATATTCTGCCTACCCCTGCTTTAAGAATTATTATGCTTTTGCTATACGTTCAGGCAGCAGGTCTGTTGCAGTCTGCTGCATTTCCATCATAATGGTGCCTGGGCGCTTGAAGTTGTGAGGATATGCTACAGTATCCTGATTGGTGAATTTGACATGGTTCATCTCTCTTGTGGATTAGAAGCTGACCTCAGGCGGAGGGCCAAACACGAGGAGATTTGATGGTTGGCTCGAGGGGACATTAGCGCTGACTGATCACTCTGAGCCTTGCTCTGTGAACTCCATCTAGTGCTGCTGCTCAATACTTCTATATAATGGCGAAAGCTTCCCTGACAGAGGCTTCACATCTGTATTTATTAACTATATTGTAATGACAGTTTAAAAAAAAAGAAAAAATTATGTTCAGTTATTTGGGCTTCATTTAATCCAGTTTTGCAGTCGAGGGTCACGTATCTATCTCCTTCATTTTCATGGCCAAGTGGCCAAGTGTCTCTTTTAATTTGATTCAACTGATCATTCACAGGACTTGACCGGGCAGCGCTCCACTGCTCTCACATTCATTTACACGCACAGCATTCAATTACTTCAACTTCATTTACAGCAGTGTGTTCTAACAGAGGACGACACACATCCATCTGTTTCACTTTCATGCTTTTGATTATCTATGCACACAGACGCATTTATGTACAAACACACTGAGCGAGACAGAAAGATACTTCTTCTGCAGTATTCATATCAATTCATTACATCATCATGTACATAGAAACCACATATGGAAAGATAAATGGACTGCATTTATATAGCATTTATCCAAAGCCTCCCATTCACACACATGCTGTACTCACAGGCCACTAGAAGCCACTTACCATGCAAATCGCTGACCTCACCATCCTGAGCAATTAGTGCTCAGTGTCTTGCTCAAGGACACTTGGGACAAGGAGACCCAGGGACCGAACATCCAACCCTGCGATTAGTGGACGACTCTGCCTCTACCTGCCACAGCCCGCTCTATATAATAACACATTGAGCATGAAAGAACAGGCTGTACTGTAGATAGGTAGACATTATTTTTAGTCCACATCCGTGGCTCTAGTTATTTGATCATGTTTGAGTGGATGTGGCATCGCTCTGGGGGACACGCCTGTGCAGAAATGTCCAAGATTAGCTCTCCCTTCCATGCAGTGACCTGGCCATCACCCAGCCTTAACTCTGCTCCTCCCTCCCTCCGGCTCACCTCATCAGGACTGCTGAGTCACACTTCATCACCCCCGTCTCTCCTACCTTCCTCCTCTGCTCGCACCCCACAGTGCTCCCATCCCAAAAAACCTTTTTGTACTACATGAACACGTCGGCAAAATGTCTGAAATTTTAAAATGAAAAGAAAATGTACTATGTGATTTAAAAAAATATATATTTCTATTCCTGTGCAATATGTAATGACTGGCTGTTTTTCCTGGCCTCTCTGCAGGACACTGAGATCCTGAATACAGCCGTTCTGACTGGAAAGAAGGTGGTGATGCCCGTGAGGACAGTAGCTGTGGAAGAAGACGGAGTGGTCACCGATGTGTCTGACTACACAGACTGCAGCTCCGCGGATGAAGATGTGCTCAAGGTAGGATTTACTCCTCCTGCTCCTTGTTACATGCCTCCACATACTGTAGAGGGAACAATAACCTCCCCATACATCATTTTTTAGTTTTCTCTAGTGTCACACATTCCAAGTAAAATGACTTTACTGTCAATGGCTTTTTAAAACCATTTCATTATAGGGACACAATGAAAAGAGGTGAAATTGCTTCTTTTTTTTTCTTACACCTTTTGTAGTCAGCCTTAATCACTTTCGCTGCGGAAGTATTGAGTGAAACACGTTCAATCACTTCTGGTAAATGGTTACCTGAGAAGAAAACATTTATGAGCAGCAATAAATAGAAGACAGTGAGATGTTTGTGTCTTGTCTTTCCGCCCTAGCGCTCAGAGGCAGGAGGGCAATTTAGTGTGGCTGTTCAAAAAAAAAGGGCTCCATTGAGGTAAGGTTGGTTTCATGGGTGTGATGGTAAGGACGGGATGCAGACAAATAAGTTGCACCAAAGTCACCTCTGCTCTCCGTCCCTTTTCCACACAGTAAAACAAACTATTAGCTGGGCTCCGACAACATCGCCCATCAATCTCCCCCGACAATGAACAACCACTGAGCTAAATCGCTCCCCGCAAATGACCTCACAGTCTGCCGCCGCGCTCCCGTCCCGTGACGACGCACCACTTTTATCCTGTGAACCCGAGCGCGGCTGACTGCCAAAAGCCGGCTTTGTTTATTGATGAAATTGAAAATCAGGCTCCTGGCCCCTTGAGGTCAGAGGCTGTAAGGGTAAAGTGGCATTGTAAACAAAGAATAAAGACATCCAGTGGACTTCAAACATCTAATATATTTAATGTCCCAAAGCAGGTTTAGCAAACAGCAGATGTCTCGGCTAATAAATAAATGTAGTAGTCTGTCTCAGAGTGTTGCTCCATGAAGAGATTCGCAGTACAGTGTACATACAGTAAGTCCACTCATGTATTAAGTGCACATGGGTGTCAGACATAAGAAAAGCAGGATTACGCATGGATGACAAGAGGCCAGATGTGGACTGAATCTTTTCAACCCTGTAATGTAGCCGTCTTTGCTGTTGTTCAAAGCTTACAGTAGCTCTCAGTGTATTTGCTGACCAGAGAGCAGCTTCAGTCACCAATATTTCCTTTAATCTTCTTAGTCTAACAGCTTGACTCCGATATCTTTTCTCTTCTGGTGTGCCTGAAGAGTATCAAATCTGCTAGTGATAGATGGGGGAAGGATTTATCTCGAACGGATAGCTCTCGAGTGACAAAACAAAAGCAAAACAAAGTCTAATCTGCCATGATGGAAAGGGTTTCCTAATGTACATGAATGATGGAGAGACTCCAAATGTGCATATGCAGGCGTTCTCTTTGTCAGTCCAGGATTGAAGGATTGACACTTGAACATTTTAAGCAGGGACGTATTGAGCATAGATGTCTACTTAGTTGATTAATTAGGAGCTTTTTATGGCTGATTCAACCAATAATTTATTCTGCATACTCATTAAAACTTACTTAACTTTATTTGCACAAGTGCTGTCACAGTTGTGTCAGTCAAGCATGCATTTCAAGTATTATTTTTTACGTATTCCTGCCTGTCTTTAATACTGTTTCCAGTGATGAAAGTCAAATCCCATTTTAAACACATATCTATTTTGACACCAAAAACACTGAGGGATATTCTTGGCTGCAGAATGAGATTGTGACTCGGATGAGTGGGCGGGTGACACATTAAAATGGCATTCCCTTTGAACTGATGCTTCAGAATATTATTTGAACATGGCTCATGAAAGTTCAGTGGATGACGCTTCTCTGAAGAAGAAGAAAAGAGCAAAGTGTCTTAGATCATAGATGACTGGTTGACTGCCTGGAAACACGAGAAATCTAGACGACTTCACTGGAACTAAATCAGTCCTTGACTATTGTTCCATGCTCGCATTAGACATTTTCCGTAACAACCGTTCAAGGGCTTCAGCGCCACACGTTGTAAATCTGCTGTTTGGATATAAATCAAGCGTGGGATTATTCGCAGGGAAGAGGCCAGGCCATCTCAGCTAACAGCAAGGATGACACACAGTGATGTGGTCATTCCTAAAGCTTAAGCTCCGGTCGTGGGTGCAGGATGACTGATGCTCAGACGCACCGATGACACCAGAGCCGCTCAAAAAACAGCATGTCCTTGTGATAGCACATCCTCTAGCAAACCGGTGGGTTCACGCGGATGAGCGCGGGAACCATTGCTATTTGTATTCCTCCTTAGGCCATCTGTCAAAGTCACTGTTTTGTTCTCCTCTCCACTCCCCTGTGCACTTCCAGGGACTGGTGACTGAATTTCAATGTTAATTATCCAATTTGTGTAAAGCAGCGGCTGTTGAGAGGACCGAGAAAAAACCTCCTGTCTCAAAACGTCCATGAGATCTTTTGAGCAGTCGCCCAAACTTGCCAAGGTCACCTTTGAAATCCCGGTGTAATGAATGCATTTGGCTGTGAAGGACTGATGTTCAGCACCGCACCACATGATATTTTGATTAACATAAAATTGCAATACTGCCTCTTCCCAACGCCTCGGACCGGTGATCATCGCAGTAGTTTATTACAGCCAGCTGACATTACTGTGGTAACACATGCAGCGCAAAACTGCTGCAAGGCCATTTGTTGTTGTAAGAATGGCCTATTTGTTAAAATAGTGACTTTTATGAGAATATTTGATTATTCCTTGTCATTGGTTGGATGACGAACATCTCCTTCATCGACAGCAATCTCATTCTGAGCTTGATGTAGACTGTTTACACAAGCGCACTTACAAAAACCCCTTGATATTATCAGGGAAATTAAAATGATAAGATACTGATGTTCTGACGGATTGTTCCCTTTTCTGTATCCTCTCTTCCGATCCAGGTGTCAGACAGGTGCGACTATGTATTCGTGAACGGCAAAGAGACGAAGGGCAAGGTGAAGCTGGTGGTGAACTTCACCTACAGCTACCTGAGTGCTCAGCTCGAACTGAGCGTGTGGATGCCCCGACTCCCCCTTCAGGTCGAGGTGTCGGACACGGAGCTGAGCCAGATCAAAAGCTGGAGGGTACCCATACTAACATCAAAAAGGTGGGACACACAACCAACCACTTGTTTAACATAAAACCCATCCTCTTTAGATGGGATTTCTACAAGCGTCCTTTAGCCTGTACAAATCCAAATCATATCTCTCCAAGGGTTTAGGGTTTTGATTTCATTACATAATGTACTGCAATATCTCAATGTGATCCAATCAAGCAAAGAGACGGGCCTGAGTGATTGGAGTATAGCAGGTCAAAGCATTTAACCATGCGACAGGTGTGACCGGCACGTGTGTTTCTGTGCTCCTGTCCCAGACCTGGCTGGAACAGCGAAGAAGACAGGAAGGGGAAGGGCTGCATGCTCCAGTTTCAGCACGCCCTGGTGCGGGTGCTGACTCACTTCGTGGCCGAGCAGGCGGACCCTCGGGATCCAAAGGCCTATTTCCTGGGCTCGGATTGGCAGGTGGACGTCACAAGGCTGGTTCGATACTTCATGAAGGTGGAGGACCCTCGAGTGGCGAGGCTGCAGGCAGGACGGGTGCTGTCGGGGCGAGACCTCGGGACCACCACCATCCAGGTAATGAACTGAACTACTGCTTGGCCTGAAATGCCTGTTACCAACTTCATCGCAAGAAGCGTCTATATTGGATGGGGTAATTTCCTTTGTTTGACTTTTAACCTGATGAACTGACTTGACTGGCCCTTGCCAGGAAATTAAGTCCAAGGCCTCCTAATTAAAGTCACCATTATGAAACGTATCTCACAGTGAAACAGAATATTTGAGCGTTGTATTACAAGAGGGATTTAAATCAAATTCTTTGCATTTGATTGGGCCGCTAAAAAGTGGCAGAGGACTGTGGCTCCACACACACACACACACACACACACACACACACACACACACACACACACACACCTCCCTCACCTGTTGTTAGATCAGGCGAAGGACGAGGGCGAGATGAAAGGGAAAATATGCCGATTTTCAACTGTGGTAACGTTACTGCGCCGGTCGTTTCGGGTCGTCATCTGGTGGACGTTCACTGAATGGACTACTACTACTACCACCGTGCTGCACTGACACGGTCAATTGAAAATCGTCAAAGTTTCCGTTGAATGAATTAAACCTCAGCCACATTATTTTGGAAAAGAAAACAGCGTTTTTTCCCACTGATATCCAAATACACATCTCTTCCAGTCTCTCTCCATATTGCTCTGTTAGCTACTTTGATCTAAAAGCCCCCCCGAGTGCAGGATGAGTCATCAATTGAACATTTGAAACCATTCACAGGAAGAGAAAAGACAGGGATTTAGATCGGATTTTGATGTAAAAATACTCTTGATACTGTTTTTTTTTTTACATAAATTTTGCATATAATGACGTAAATGAACAATTAAAACAAGGACACAGGATTAAAACTGAGAAAGTATATTTTTAATTTCATGAGGACTTTAATTTACTGTATCTGATTGTGTCCTGTGACAGGTGTTTTCTCCACTGTCTGACGCAATCTTGGCTAAGACAACTATCACAGTCGTGGATGACAAAGTGACCATCACAGAGTTGGGGGTCCAGCTGGTGACGGGCCTCTCCATGACTTTACAGCTCAGTACTGGAAGCAACAGAGCCATCCTGGCTACCACGACCACACGTGAGATTCTGCAGAGCCCCAAACAGGTAACAGTCTGAATCTATTTAAATGTTTAAAGGATGAGCGGTGGATTAAAAGCACAATTACAATTTCTCCTGTTTTCTGTTCTTTCAGGAAGCTTTGGTCAGCGCCTGGGTGCAGTTCAGTGACGGCAACCAGACGCCTCTTGACATTTATGATCCTGCTTTCTACAGAGTGACTGTGACGTCTCTAGATCAGGGGGTGGTGTCGGTGCAGGGCACTCCTCCCGCCGTGGTGGCGGAGGGTGAAGGCGAGGGAGTCCTGGTCAGAGTAGAGATGTCCATCTGCGAGTCCTGCCAGAAGTCCAGACGCAAAAGCACAGTGGCCGTGGGCAACGGCAGCCTCAAGGTCAAGTTCCAAGTGAACGGTCGGCGCCCAGGCGGCAACACCAGCAGCACCGACAGCGGCGCTAAAGACAACGGCAGCGACTACGGGAACGACGGGGAAGAGGCGGACAGCGAGAGGAAGCAGAGAAAGCCGTCCCAGGATCCTCCGCCGCGCAGCTCCCCCTCAGATCGAGAGGAGAGCGCCATGCAGAAGATCACAACCACGATCAAGTCTACAGAACGAACCTTCATCACCAGCGGCAGCCTCGGAGGAGTGGGTAAGACCGGCAATTCAGGAAACAGCGGCAGTCCTACCAGCGTGGTGAACATCAGCATGATGAACAGCCCCAGTGACGGCAGCAAAACATACGGCTCAGACAACATGATAGTGGAGGATATGAGCAGCGTTAGCTTCACCAGCACTGTGAAGGCCCCTGGGAACCTGGTGAACTACAACAACTTCCCCACCAAGGTGGAGGCACCTGGGCAGGAGACGGCAGAGGTAGAAATCGGCGGTGAAGAAATGTTGGCCAACAGGCCGCTCACAGACTTGGAGATCGGCATGTACGCTCTGCTGGGCGTCTTTTGCCTGGCCATCTTGGTTTTTCTGGTTAACTGCATCTCGTATGTCGTTAAGTTCAGGCACAAGAAGCCTCCCTCTCACGGCCAGGAGCCCACGGGGCACCGGCACGACTGGGTGTGGCTCGGCACGGACGCCGAGCTGGTGATGAGCGTGCCGGGCAGTCCTGTCCAGCAAGACTCCCAGACCACAACCACCGTCATAGACATTGGGCCCGATAAGACGTCCTCTCTGTCCAGAAGGCCCAGCTGCCTGGCCTCCGTCACAGACTCGCCCGTCAGCTGCGTGGGCTCCCTCAGGAGGAAACCTATGCACACCGAGTCCCTCCACTCGCCCACCAGCAAGAGAAAGAGAGTCCAGTTCACCACCTTCTCCACTCTGGAGCGCCAGCATTCGCCACATCTCCCGCCCAGGGAGAACGGCCACGGCATCCACTGGGTCGGGAAGGAGGACAGCTGTGAGGAGGAACCCCAAGTGCCCATTACAGAGCCTCGGGACCAGTTATAATCCAGAACCTGATCAGACCTCACATGTACAGTAGATGTGGCTTTGATCACCTCAATGCCTTTGTGAACTCCAATAACTGTCTAGAATATGTGATTTTGGAATTGCCCTCCTCTACATTTCATTACCTATCAAGGCCTTTTACATGTACATGTACTGTATATTATTGTTAATACTGGAGTGCGGATGCGTGTTAGATGATTGACCAGATGGACACACAATGTTTAAAGCCACCAAATGTTAATGCTGCATGTGGATATCTACTTCTCTAAATTTTAGCTCACATGCTGGTATACACGGTACAAAGACACTGAAAAAGTATCCCAAAATAAACAATAGATTTATTACCAGTTATAATACAGAACTCAGTTTCACTGATTGGGTTTCACCAAAAATGTGGCTTTGATTAAACATGATCCTAACTGAAATTTTCTATTATGCAATATCCAAGACCCCTTTCTTTGTAAATTTAAGTTGATCTAATTTACATTTGATTTTTTTTTTCATTAAAACACCATGATCTTGAATATTGCCTTTCACTTGATTTTGTATGTTAAAGGATAACTTCTGAATTGTTCAACGTTGACCCTATTTTCCCATGTTTGTGTGACTAATGGAGACACTTTTTAAAATTGGTCCAGTATGGAGGGAGAACGCTGCACCCGCCAGCCGCAAAAACAAGCTGTAATGTAATAATTACCGTCAGTTTATGTTCACTAAAAGTGCTTGTTTTTGCCACTGACAGGTTCAGGTTGTTATTATAATTGTTTGACAACATTATGGAAAGGACTCCACAGAGAAATTAACGTTTTTCTTACCTTTCACTTCCTGTTTGTTATTGTGTCATGTGACTTGTTGCCGTAAGACGACGATGGAAATGTGAGTGAGAGAGGAGTACCGGTGTTGTCAGTTTGTTGTGTTGGAGTACAGAAAGCATAGCTTAGTGTTATCTAAAAGATTTTCTATGTCATTGCTGAATATTTAGATGATTTCGACAATGTGGATGCGACACAACATTTCACAACGAGGCTTCTCCCAGCGAGACACGCAATAACAAACAGACCTGAGAAAAGGGTTTTATTTCTCTGCAGGGTCTTTTCCATAATGTTGTCAGACACTTATAATAACAACCTGAGCCTGTCAGTGGCAAAAACAAGCACTTTTAGTGAACATAAACTGTGTGCCAGGTTGCTTTAAATGATTGCATTACAGCCTGTTTAGCAGCTGGTGGCTGCAGAGTTCTCCCTCAATACTGGACCAATATCAAAAAGTGTTGTCCCCATTAGTCACTTAGACACACAAACATGGGAAAATAGGGTCCAGGTTAAAAAAACACCAACGTTGTCCTTAAAGCACCTACCAGATTTTAATGAGGCATGTGATCTCTGGTAACAGTCTGCAGGTCAACTGTTGATGTTAAACTATAGTTTGTGTAATGCTCAATCTTACCGTTGTATCAAAAACCATGGCATAGTGCAAAGCTTTTTGAGAGAACATTTCCTAACCAGCCCCCGCCCCAACGTGTTGCCAAGATCAACCTTTGTAACGGCAAATTACAAGAACCCTTTGTGCCCCTCTGACCTTTAAACAAATTGAGTTTTTCTAGGGCCTTTGAATGTGTGCAACCCAACCGTTGCACTTTATTAAAAATGAATGTGGTAGCATACAGACGGGAAGGAAACAAAATATTGGAACAGTTTTTTTAGAAAGAATAGATTAGCTGATCTACTGCATTTGAGGAAGTAAGTAAACCGCTATCTTTGTCTTAATAGAGGGAAAGAAAACACATTTTCAGATCACCAACCACTCAAAAACAACCAGTGTTGTCTATTTTATTAGGTAGAATGAATAAAATGTTTCTATATTCATACCAAGCCATAAATAACAGTATATTATCAATTTTAAATACATAATATATATATTAAAAAGACAACCATTTCTACTCTCTTTGGTTCAAAGTGCTCTGCAGCATAATTTCAATCTGGCAGTGCAAATAAAACAGGATTATTTTGTACAGCATCTTTGTAGACTGTGAGGAAGATGTCTTATCTGTGATGATTCTACCTGTAAATACAGCGGTGTAATGCCCTGCTATTTGTCGCTGAAGTTCCTGAGAAAGTACACAGAGTGGGGCTGAACGCTCAGAGCAGAGTGTCCACCAGCCGCTGGTAGGTCTCCCTTTCCTGTTTGAGGCCGTGACGCTCTTCCACGTAGAGTTTTCCATTCCTCACCACTCTCTCTCTCAGCTCACGATCTGACAACAGCCTCTCAGATTGATGCACAAATTCCTGGCAGGGATAAAAAGCGAAAACGAGTCTCATTTACTGCCAAATGCCACTTAAAGCTTGCCATTGAAGTTGCCTGAAGATATGTTTTTTTTTTTTTTTTTTTTTTTTAAAAGCATAAAAGATAATCCAAGGCACGAGAACAAAACTCAGATAAGAGCCTGCGCGCTGATTAGCAAATACTTCAAAAACGTCAGTACATCGTCAAAGGATGGAGATATTTGTGGCTCCGGATCCACACACGGTTGTCCAATAGACCTTTTCAGTCTTTCCTAATAGCTGCCACCTCTCATTTGCTTGTGGAAAAAAAAGGGGGAAACAAACAAAGTGACTGCTACAGTGAAACGATGCTGCCACACCAGCTGTCACAGGGACATGGGGAGGATAAAAATGAGATAATTAAGAAATGAGTAATGGCTGAGCATTGACTGAGATATGATGTATCCACATGGCATCCTGAATCCTACATCTGTTGGCCCGGCAACTGAAAGAAGCCTCCAACTAAATGAAGTGCCTTAAAGTGTTCCTGCGACATGGCAGCCAACATTTGCTGTAGCAGAGAGCCAATGGGCACGCAAAGTTTTAGCCACTGCCAGTCAGCAGGCCAATTCACTTTCACTTCATTCAAGTGACGTGATTATGTCTGGAGAGGCTCTTGGTAGGAAACGGCTCCTCTGTACGGCCATACGAGAGCTATAAATCCTCCGCAACAGGATTAAAGCTCAACTTACTGTATGAGCAGCGTGCTTATAATCACTTCATTCCTACTGCAAATTATAGAGCCAGACAGGAAGTGCCATTTTTCCTCTTGAAGGCTTTCAAGTGCTTCGCGTGTTTTGTTTCTTTTGACACAGTTTTTGATACCTACACTCTGCGTGTAATTACTTCCAAGGCTTAAAGAAGCAGAAACGCTGTCATTCAAAAAAAATAAGAATGGGGGTTTTAAAGCGAGTCTTGAATGTGATCCACTGCAGGAAAAAAAGTTTTTGGCTGAAAAACTAGCCCCCGCTGCCCATCGGTCCTGGCTGAGGTCGTGGTTTATCCAGTCCAAGTCGCTGCAACCATCTGTGCGAGCTTCCTCCTGGCGGCTGAGCTGAGCACTCTCCCCCCCTGGAGAGGACTTATCTCCGCCATTACCAACAACAACCTCACGCAAAGAGCATGGTGTCTTGCACGCTGAAGCCCTCTGTCAGCTGGCCTTGACCTGTGATGTTCTCCTTTTGCATCAAACCTCATTACATATCAGACTGAAAGGCTCTCATGGGAGCTCCCCCGCTTTGCACTTTCCTGCACGCTGCACTGTGTTGCATCACCGCATGGTAATGTGGTATCTGTGTCCCTGAAGGCTGCACTTTTTCATCCTAATCTAAGCACCTGGGGAAACATCCGCTCCTTTTGTTATCTGCTTAGATTGGACTAATGATAAGAATTTAAAGTACAAAGTTTGACAACATGATGCAAAGTTTTCCTACTTAGACTTTTTAAAGACAAATCTATGCCAGGAGAGGGGACATACACATCTTCAGTCATCCTGAGACAGTGCTTAGATTACAGTATAAGCAGTTTAGTACTTTTCAGGCCAGTTGAGGTGACAGCAGTAGCTCTTGGCTACAGAATATATCCTCTCTGTAGCCCATCAACACACAGAGTTAAAGCTTAAAGCTGCAGTAGGTAGGACTGGAGCAAATATGATTTAAAAAAAAGTTATTTTTATAAAATGGTCACTATATCCTGACAGTAGTACATGAGACAGGTAATCTGTGCCTCTGTGTCCTCCAGTGCTCCTAATGACGCCTGCAAGATTTCCCAGACCGAAGGAAAACAACCAATCACAGCCGAGCTGGAGCCTTGCCATCTCTGAGCAGCGAACTCCAATCGAACGGTCAAGCTAGGCAGCGCTGATCAAATATGAGCCGTGTTGAGATCAGTTGAGGAAATACCAAGCACCGCCCACCTGCCAGAGCAAACTTTCTCATTTTACAGCTAAACAGTTCACTACAAGATGTTTCTGAAAACATTTGAGGCGAGAAATAGGCATTACAGTAACAGAATATTGGTTCATATTTGATCAGCGCTGCCTAGTTTGATCGTTTGATGGGAGTTTGCGAGTGATTGACAGCTGTCTCCGTTGAATGAACAGCCAATAAGAACGCTCTCTCTCTGAAATGACCTGTGATTGGCCAAAGTCTCCCGTCATGATTTTTTTAAAGCCTGAAAACAGAGCCAAGAGGAGGTGCAGAAGTCTAGTTTTCTCTCAGAACACTTGAATTACAATATGCTGAAAGGTTATTATGGATTTTTTGCCCAATGATGCCAAAAACATTCTGGCTACTGCAGGTTTAATGGGGCTTAACGCGTGTGGTGACCTGATCAGTGTTTGTCATTACATACCTGAGGAGAGGAGTACAGCAGGCCAGAGAACCCATGCTGCACTACGGCAGCATTTCCTGCGATGTCCCTGGCCAACACGGGTACCCCGAGATCCATGGCCTGATGGAGCACAGAGATTAAACGTCACAGACAAAAGTCACTCACTCACAGGCTCATTTACTCCATCATTAGGCTCGTTCCAGATGAACTGTGCCTGGCCTGGAAAGTAGACGAGATCAGGCGGCAGCAACCGGGGGCGGTGACAAAACGCTGCGATCAAGTTGGACAGTTAACAGCAGCCTTCAAAGAATTTACAGGAAAAGTGACATCCTGTTAGATCCGCTCTGTAGGCCACTTGTAGTTTGCAGACGACGTTCGGATTTATTTACATTTGTTTGTAAATATACAGTATGTGGAAATGTGTGTGTATCTGGCATTGGATTCTATCCTTTATTATTTTTGTCTGTACAGGTCACAATGCTGACAAGGCAGAAACGTGCTGCCTTGATCATACAGTATGTGCCATCCTGTCTGCTGAAACGTCTAAAAAAACAGAGGTGCCAGCATATATTTGCAGAGAGAATTGGAGGTAAGCTAGCCATGTTTTACTATATCTATTGTACATTGTTATCTTGATAGCTACGCTCTGATTACTGTAAAAAATCAGGCTCTGCTTCAACTGTGCGAGAGCCTGTGGACGGCAAACTCAAATTTCTGATGTCAGAAATTCGTCCGACTGTCCGACGGCTGGTTGGGAGGAGTTAATCGGTCCTCGGTCCCCCCTGTACACTGCACGGCAAAAGCCTGACGAAGCTGAAATTAGGTCTGACTCTAAAATGAGTCGTGCAGCTCAAAGTTCGGGCCAGAAACGGCCTAAAGTCGAACATTGTATGCCCAGCTTAACCGGCATACATTCCGCGCCGATCGCCGGTGATCGATTCTGCGCAGGCCTGGCTCATCTCGAAACATCATGAAAATAAGCACCTAAGCACCTTGGAAGTTGTACAGCTCAGTCAGTCTGCCCTTCGGCGCCTTAGTTCCCTGCCAGAATGAACAATCTGTATCTGCTAATACCTTCAGCAGGTTGTTGAGCGAAACATGCTAACATACTAATCAGACTTTAAGCCTGCTGTGGTTTGCCTTAATCGACTGCGTTTAAAAAGAGATTAAGTGGATTTGCAGGTTTTTGCTCACTCAGGAATGGGAAGATTGGAGTCGAGCAATTAATTTGGGTAATTGTCCCTGAAGTGGTCAGATAACATTGTAGCGGAGCGAGATAAGGACTCCTGTAAATATTCACACCGTTGGATGGCAAATTCTCAGTTTATGCTTTTCTCATTACCAAAATATTATTCTGCACAACACTGCATGAGCTATAAAAAAAAAAAAAGATGCGTGTTTAGCAGCTGAATTGTTGAAGTCAGGAGAGGACACGCTATTGTCCAGAGCCCTCGAGATGTTTACCTCCAAAATGGCCGCCGACATGCCCTCGGAGACGGAGCTGTTAACCACGGCGAAGCACCTTTTCATGGCAGCGTGAAGCTCCCGTTGGCTCCTCTCCTGGGCCAAGAAGACCCCCGGTGTCCTGCAGAAGCAGCGGCAGAGCTCAGTTCCTGCGTGACTCAGGGCTAACGGAGGCGTGAATGACGCTAAAGGGCAGTGACAAGCTCAGGAAAGGGAAACACAGCTGCACTATGTGTGACATGCACGGAGAGGGAGAAAGTCCAGGTGAAGTCCTAACCAGAGAGGGCAGCTTCCTGCCGCTAAGAGCTTTGTTGTGGTGGAGGGCCCTCGGCGAAACACTGAAAGACCAGCCAAGACTTGAGAGTGGGAGGACAGATAAAAATAAAGAGAGGGTCTCAGCGCTCCCCTCGGATTTTCATTCTGTTCACGTTATGTCAAGATAAATGCGAGCTACTTTTGGATATTTTCTTGTGCCTCATGGGATAAATAGAAGGATAACAGGAGAAAAGTCTTGAAAATTAGACTGTCAGATCTCAAGTTTCCTTTCATGAGACGTGTAACTGGTAAAGAAAAAGAAAAGAAGGCGTACCTTTTAACAACAGCTTCCACTTCAACAGTAAACACGGGATCGATCTAAGACAGACGGAAACATAACAAAGACAAGTGAAACCCGCTTGTTTCCGTCAACTTAATCTGAAGGATTCAACATTAACAATGAAACAATTAATCATTTCTATCATGAGCAAATCATTCTCTGAAAATCCTGTATTTTTCAGAGAGATTGGGGTCAGGGTGGGGTGGGTGGCCAATCTGATTAATTGCGATGTGGGATTTGCGTGCATTAGCATGCCCACGGAAAAGTCAAAGCATAGCAATTTAGGTCAAAGATGTTGCCAAGCAAGCTGCTACTTGTTTCCTCTCTCTCACTTTCTATAGCTCATGGTATTTCTAAAAGGGAATCTGCTTTAAAGCACGTGTGCATTAAAAAATCAAAGAATAGCAAATGAGAATATTTTTTGTATCCTGGTGTAATCTGGGATTTAGCAGTTATTGTGAAAGCAGCAGGGGATAGATCACGATAAAGGCTGTATTAACAAACAATACTGATTTAAGCTCTGTGTTGATTCTGTGCTGCTCCGTAGTGAATCAGAAGAAATCAGAAGGGAAGGCCGGCGCTATATCAAGTTTTTCTGGGTGAATTTTTGTACTGTGCCATATATTTCTTGTTTTTAAGCAACACATATTTGGTGCAAAAGCCTGCTAACGTCCAAAGATCTAACATTACATTTTTAGAACAATCTTTATATCTGTTTTATTTAAGGCTGTGAAAGTTAACGTGAAAAGAATGCGTCAACACAAATTCATTTTAACGCCACTAATTTTCTTTGATGCAACTTGTGATTTTTAGGTTGTAGCGGGCTCAGTTTTAAAGAGATACTGATATCATATGAAGCTAGAGACCTAAGGAATCCATTGGAAGACGGTTAAATAACGCTCCAAACTTGCGCTAAATTTTGACGAAGAAAAACTGTCATGGCCATTTTCAAAGGGGTCCCTTGACCTCTGACCTCAAGATATGTGAATAAAAATGGGTCTCCCCAAGTCATAGTCAAGTCAGCACACTGACAGCTGTTGTTGCCTGTTGGGCTGCAGTTTGCCATGTTATGATTTGAGCATATTTTTTTATGTTAAATGCAGTACCTGTGAGGGTTTCTGGACAATATTTGTCATTGTTTTGTGTTGTTAATCGATTTTAAATAATAAATATACATGAACATAAAGCATATTTGTCCACTCCTATGTTGATAAGAGTATTAAATACTTGACAAATCTCCCTTTAAAGTACACTTTGAACAGATAAAAAATGTAAGATCAATTTACAATTAATCACGATTAATTATGGACAATCATGCGATTAAATATTTGAATCGATTGACAGCTCCAGTTTTATTCATTAATAAAACAGAATATGCTGCACATTGTGGCGCTTGATAAAACCCAGTTAGAGAGGAGTGAGATGTGTCATCACTGACAAACTGACCTGAATTTTCCTCTTAATGACAGATGCTGTGCAGCCAGAGCGCGTATTACTTGAATGAAGTAGCTGTGGATTTATAATACGTCATGACAGCCTGAGCAGAGCAGGTCTCATCCTAACGTCCGTCTGTATTTTTAGAACTCACCGCCACGTCATTAAATATATTCAACAATGTTTATGTTATAAAAGTGGAATCCTATAATTATCGAGGGGGGGGAATCTGGCGGTCATAGAAACACATGTTTATTATAATAATAATATATGGCTTTTTCATTTCTTAAACAAACAAACACGCTTTCCCTGTGATTCAGGGGTGTCGAGATGAATCACTCGTCTGCGCTTCCACTGAACCATTTCATCAAACAACAACAAAGCATAGCGGAGCAAGAAAGCGGCAGTCAGACGGTGTATAAGCCGCTGGCCATGTCTAATTGAGTTGTTTTTTGAGCAAATCTAAAGCAGAACATACCTTTTGCCTGACACCACTGTTTGAAAGAAAGAACAGACACTAAAATACTGTACACTGGTGTCATATCAAAGCAAGTCAGGGGGAGAGGAGATGAAGACAAAACATACAGAGAGATCAACGAGTGAGAGATTGGAAATGAAATGGGGGGGGGGGGGAAAGAACAGTTGTGAGAGCACTGAGGCTGCTGCTGTAGGCGGGGATATAACTCTAACATAAAGGTGCAATCGGTTTAAAAAAAACAAACCTTTACAGTAAATGTATTAAAACTCCATGCTCTGATTTGACTGTCTGGCTCACTGGTTGATTTATGAATATCATTTGGCAAGCTATAAGGCTTTTTTCTCAGTTATTTGACATTCTTGACATGTATATGTGCAGTTAAAGCTGCAGTCGCTAACTTTGAGCAAATATGATGGAAACGTTTTTGCAGTCACTATATCCTCACAGTAGAGCATGAGACAGATAATCAGAAAAAAACATGTTTCTCTGTGTCCTCCTATGAAGTGAATGAGTCTGTGAGAGAGCAACTTTTGTCTGTGATGTTTAATCTCTGTGCTCCAACAGGCCATGGATCTCGGGGTACCCGTGTTGGCCAGGGACGTCGCAGGAAATGCAACCGTAGTGCAGCACGAGTTCACTGGCCTGCTGTCTTGTCTCCTCAGGTATGTAGTGACAAACACGCATTAAGCCCCATTAAACCTGCAGTAGGCAGAATGTTTTTGGCATCATTGGGCAAAAATTCCATAATAACCTTTCAGCATATTGTAATTCAAGTGTTCTGAGAGAAAACTAGACTTCTGCATCTCCTCATGACTCTGTTTTCAGACTTTAGAAAGTCTAGCCCGTGACGGGAGACTTTGACCAATCACAGGTCATTTCAGAGAGAGAGAGAGAGAGAGAGAGAGAGAGAGAGAGAGAGAGAGAGAGAGAGAGAGAGAGAGAGAGAGAGAGCATTCCTATTGGCTGTTCATTCATCTGAGGCAGCTGTCAATCACTCGCAAACTCCGATCAAACGGTCAAAATAGGCAGCGCTGATCAAATATGAATTAATAATCTGTTACTGTAATGCCTATTTCTCACCTCAAATGTTTTCAGAAACATCTTGTAGTGTACTGTTTAGCTGTAAAATGAGAAAGTTTGCTTGGTATTTCCTCAACTGAGCTTAACATGACTGCCGGGTCCCAAACTTTCTCATTTTACAGCTCAACAGTACACTACAAGATGATTCTGAAAACATTTGAAGTGAGAAATAGTCATTACAGTAACATCATTTTGATCAGCGTTGCCTAGTTTGACCATTTGATCGGATTTTGCGAGTTTCGCGAGCAGTGATTGACAGTTGCTTAGAGACTGCTTGGCTGTGATTGGTTGTTTTCCTTCAGGCACGTTGAACACTTGCAAATGCCATTAGGAGCACTAGGAGGACACAGAAGAACATGATTTGTTTCACAGATTATCTGTCTCATGTACTACTGTCAGGATATAGTGTCAGTTTTATAAAAAAAACTTTTTTATCATATTTGCTTAAGTACCAACTGCAGCTTTAATGTCTTCAGGAATGACACGTAGGACAGAAGCAAGACGGTGTGTGACAGGGCTACAAATAGCACATGTCCAGATATATGCCTCTTTATTATTTGTAGTGCTAATCTAGAGTAGGCATCAGTATATCAAGCAGTCCGACAGTCAGACACAAAAAGAAACAGCACCACTGCTGCTGCTGCCCCTCGCCCGCCCTGTTTGCAGAAGATTGCCTTTTCCTCCCAGCGCTGCCTGTTAATTCCAGCTAAACAGCTATAGCCAGTATCTCTGCTTCATCCAATTAGAGGCCGCATGAATTCCCAGGGAAGGTTTCTATGTAATTTCAACAGCGCAGAGAGTCACGGTGTACAGACAGAGGGAGACACATGGCAGGTATAATGACTAGAGCGCTTACCTTCGGCCCAATAATGACCAACGCATTCCGCGGATTATCACAATGCCACTCTGAAAGAAATAAAAGTGGTCATGTAAACAAAACGCAGGAAGAAAAATGAACAGCAGTAAATCTGTGTTTGCATAACATCCTTACAGCTATATTTACTTAGTGCACAATACTGTATGTTTGCATTTTTAATCATGTGGATAGTACACTTTAAATCCAAGAAATGCCATGTGAAAACCCACACATCTAGCTCCCCTATCTGGCTGAAACATCAATATGACGCCCTCTAGTGCTGCTTCATTACCATAACTGTGTGCTATGAAAGTCCCATGCAATAAAAGAGGATTTAAACAAAGGAGCCCTATAATCATCGGCAGTTCTCACAGCTGGATATGTTAGATACATATAAGATGTATAACATCATAAAAAGATAACAAGGCAAAATGTCTTTGTTGGGCCAACATGAGCTGTCGGCAGAATCTCATTGCACTTTCACATGAATTTTTTAATTGGATGAAACTCAACTGTAGAGATCTAACTTCATCCCTAATTGATGAGGACATTGGCATTGCCTCTGTAACAGGCTGCTACAGAAATGCGGTCAGAAAGGCTTTGCAATAACCTGACATTCAGGTTCAGGCTGAAGGTTGTTTTTCATCACCAGTACATATACTGTCTAAAACAGACAGTAAACAGAGCGAATATACCTGAAAAACCCTCCACCAGATAGAGGGGGTCCTTGACTCTTCTGAGGCCGCAGACCAACAGGAAGACACGCAGCTCGTCCCCGTGCTCGCTGCTCACACCTGGAGAGAAGCCAGACGCACAGAAAGACAGCGGCACAATATCAAAACACTGCATAATGAACATCCCGGGTACATCGGCAGATAATGAAAGCAATACATCACCCAAGGTCATGAGGAAAATAAGACAGCAGTGACTAATGTGCTCGCACAATTCTCTGATCAGAGTTGTAACATTCAGCAGGGGAAACAGACTGCTGAATACATTGGAAGGTTGCAGCCTAATCAGTGTGTAATACGGCATCAGAACTACAGAGACGCAGTGTTCGGGTGACAATTTGCTCACTGAACAGACCGCGATTAAAATTAGCTAACCCCACATCACGCCGACAACATCAAATGTTGTGAGGACCTCGCTTTAATTGAGAGGCAGAGCATATAAAACGGCTCTTTTGCCAGATCATCCAACTTTCAGGATCAATCCAGAGATTAGTCAGGAACTGGCAGGCATGCAGCTGTGCTCGCTGCCAGCGACTACTGTTCTGCACCTGACCTTCCAAAAGCAACAGATAAAAGTCCTGACCCTAACACAGCCCTGCACTATCATCATGGCAACACATCATCATGAACAAGATGAACTTTAAATAGATATTAGCGTACTAACTTCATAAAGTATCTATGGTGGAGGTGGACTGGAAATACCTTCACTAGTGGACAGAGAGTAGCATCCTCACAATGACAATGCTAACATGCTGATCAGAAAAAACACACGTGCTTGTGGTATGGAGACCGCACAACCCACAAACATCTAATCAGGGATCTTTTATTGCACCCAATTCAACTGTTATCAGGCCATTAAATGCGCGTTATCGCTCGGTATATGCCTCATAGATGTGTGTCAGTAGGGCCCCACTACATCTACTGCGTTGTAAAAGGGAAAGCGAATCTTAAAACCAACACGTTCAAACACGTAAAACTGCATGAAATGGTACGTTTTGAACACAAACAAAACAGCTTCTTTAGGTTTAGGCAACAAAACCACTTAAAGTTAGGGGAAAAACATTGTGTTTTGGCTTAAAATAACTACATTTCAAAAGTGAAAGTGAAACTTTACACTTGTGAATACAAAGAAAATTCTACACATTGTTAGTTTCACACGGGATGCGCACACCAGTCTTAAGGTCCATTTCAGTATATTCAGTTTTCTTTCCTGGGAGTTAAAAGTAAAATCAAAAGTTTAACATAAAAATGCTGTTGCAGTGCACTCATTATTTTGTTATTTTCACTCTTTTAAAGTCACCAGAATGCAGGAAACAAAGTGTCTGAAACTCAAATGTTTCTGGAGGAGGACTCTCAAACCCCCTGCATTAGTTTTGAATCCTCCCTTTTTTTAAGGTCTTAAGGTTGGCAAGTATGCATCCAGTAGATGTTGAGATATTTCACTGGATGTGTGAAGAAAACTGACCTGCTGTTGGCACTAGAGGAAAAGTCGGGGGATCACCAATGTCATGTCATACTTTATCATTAGAGGGTTACCCAAGTGTCCGATTTTTAATCCCATCCTGACCTTTTATGCTCGACCCAAAAGGATAAATCATAAATGTTGAGATGGTACTGCTAGCACCATGTGAAGGGAAGTAGCTTACAAAATAAGCCCATAATAAAATGTATTTTGAAAGTGTCTGTGACAAAGTGAGAAACAAACCATTTGGAGAATAATACCAGACAGTCACAAGCACATGCTTAAAGCACAGTGACAGTTGAGTGAAATCCCCTGCTGCCAGATAAGTCCAGATCAGGAGGCTGAGGCAGCTCTTTTAATGCTATTAAAGAGCATCTTAAAATGACAGCGTGGAGTCTGGGCATTGACCCTGATCCTTGGAAACGATTGTCAACAAAGCGCCTCATCTGCGGGAGGCATCGAACTTCCTCACATTGATTCACAGGATGAGAAAGCCCGTCAGCTGAGGGAGACAAACATGTCACTGCTTCGGAACAAGATGCGGGAAAATAACGGAACATAGCTGGAATCATACCAGAGCACAGACGTGTCAAAATGAGCGAGAAATTCAAAGAAATAATAATACAAAAAAATACCCTTTTGGATCTAAGACGCAATTCATCTTTCCTCGGGGGAGAAGCACAAATTTGTACAAATCATCTGCTGTGCCAGCAGCACTCTTTTCTCTCTCGCTCTCACTCTTTGTGAGTTCTATGCAAAACACATTTTTGTTCGTTTGCCTTTGATTTCAGAAGGGCATTCTGAACAATCCCCTAATGCTTTAATCAGTATGTGTGTATATGTGTGTGCATGGATGTGGGAGCACAGATCTATCGGAACAGCTCCTAGTAATCTGTTGAGTGGCACAGGGTGATACAGAGAACAGATACTGCAGGGAATGGACAAAATAATGACAACGCCATCAAAAAAATAACTTAGAAGGTACAGTGTGTGCGATTTGGTGGCATCTAGTGGTGTGGTTGCAGATTGCAACCAGCTGAGTACCGCTCACTCACTCCTACCTTTCTACTATAGGAGCAACAGAAGTCAGACGGCGGCTGGCGGTACTGCGGATTTGTACTCTGCAGCTCACGTTTCCACAATTTCATAAGTAAGTCGGAAGAAGAACTATGGTGGACTTCAGGTAACGTAAAAGCGTGAAAAGCTGTTCTGGGCTACTGTAGAAACTTGGCGGTGCAACATGGCAGACTCTGTGAAGAGTTTCAGGTGATTAAATCAAATCAAATCAAATCAATTTATTTTTGTATAGCGTCAAATCACAACAGAAGATATCTCAAGACGCTTTATATATAGAGCAGGTCTATGACCGTACACCATAGTTTAGAGACCCAACAGAATCCACCAAGCGCACTGTGGCCAGGAAAAACTCCCCGATTACTGGGAAGAAACCTGGAGCAGAACCGGGCGCAGGGCGGGCAGCCATCTGCCGAGACCGGCTGGGGGGATAGATAGATAGATAAAGAGAGAGAGAGAGAGAGAGAGAGAGAGAGAGAGAGAGAGGGAAAGAGAAAGAAAGAGAGAGAAGCAGCCACAATTACACACTACTGAAAACATAGTTTGGATAGTTTTCATTTCTGCTAATAGATCCCCTGACATGTTACACACTGTTCCTTTAAAGGTAGGGTTGGTAAAGACATTAGAAACATTTTTTGTTATATTAGTTGAAATTCTCATTACATCCCGACAGCAATCAATAAATCAAATGCTGACAAAAAAAGGAAAAAAAAAGAGGCATTTGTGGCTGTCGCAGGATAGTAATAAACAGGTAGCCCGTCCAATCATTGCATTCGGGCTGAAAGAAATGATTGGACGGGCTACCTGTCAATCTGCCTGCGTGCACTAATCGTTCTAATCACGTTCACGTTCATTATGATATGTTTACATTAAAAATGCTAATTTTGGGGGAGTGGCTTTGGAGGGAGGCCTGAAGGGACGGACGGTCAGTGTTGCCGACTTGACGACTTTCTCGCTAGATTTAGTGACTTTTCGAACTAGTGCTGCTAGCTACTTTCATTGGAAAAGAGTTAGCATCACTGGGTTGGGTTTTTCGGTTGGATGATTTTGAAAAAATCTAGTATACTTTTGCAAGTTTCTCAAGATCACCGACCCTGCCTTTAACTAAGAAAATCACACACTAACAAAGCTACACAAGTGAGGTATATTAAGCCAATAAAAAGGTTTGATAATCAACGATTCTACTGTATATGTGATGCTTTAAAGCAGCTAAGCTTCAGAGAAACATTGCATTTTTTTGCATGAGCAGAAGGTACTGTATGTCAGTAATGTATTTTTAATGTCCACCCATTTAACCAGTTTTTTGTTTCAATATAGAAACACCAGACTGAAACTCATCATGGTAATTTCATGGCTGAGGAACATGAGGCCATTTTCAAGCATGACATGCCCCCCTATGGCACAAACACTGTCCCCTGATCATGTTCTCACACTATAAGATGATAATAGGCATTACACTTGACATCTAACTTCATCCTTTGATTTTTAATTAACTTGAATCGATCCATACACAGACTGCACCGAAAGCTTCCTGTGTAATTTATTCAACAATCACGCTGTCCCTTGAGGATCAAGTAGCTGGACGAGGTGACAACAGACCCCCTGCTTGTTTCCTCTCATCCGTCAGTGATTCAAAGCATCACAGCGCTGTTCTTCATGTATGCTGCTACCTCACAACTAGACACACAGCAGAGACCACAAACAACATGCACCGACCGAGTGGCTTTCATGGACTGATAGCTTCTGGATCCCGGTGCTGGAGTCTTTGCCTTCGGAGGGTACATGACACCCAAAGGATAACACATATAGTATAGTCGTGTATCATCAGTCAGCTTTTATGCTCGCCGGCGGAGGTCTTTTTACAGTGTGCTGCTGTAACACTGGGTCACACAGAATATATTTATTTCAAACACTCAAACCTCCAAACACCTTCATTACAGGAACAGTGTGTGATGTTTTCATTAGTGTATAATCTCCTGACACTAAGAATCACTGTGTTTTTGTTAGCTTAGAATGAGGGACATGGGGAGCGGGTCCTCTTCACGGAGTCTGCCCTGTTGTTCTGCCATGTTTCTACAGTAGCCCAGAACGGACAAACCAAACACTGGCTCTAGAGAGAGTCTGTCATGTTTTTACTTTACCTGAAGGCCACCGTAGTTCTCCGACACGCTTGTGAAATTGCTGTAACGTGAGCCACAGAGTGCAAAACCGTGGTATTAATCTATTTTTTTCGATTAATCGATTAGTTGTTTGGTCTATAAAATGTCAGAAAGTTGTGAAAAATGTTGATCAATGTTTCCCAAAGCCCAAGATCACGTCCTAAAAAGTTTACTGTCATAGAGGAGTAAAGAAACCAGAAAATATTCACATTTAAGAAGCTGGAATCAGAGAATTTAGACTTTTTTTTTCTTTAAAAAAAATACTCAAACTGGTTGATCGATTATCAAAATAGTTGGCGATTAATTTAATGGTTGACAACTAATCAATTAATCTTTGCAATTCTACAAAGAAGTACAAATACAGTGTGTCGGTGGCAATGTGTTGCCTTGTCAAAGCACTGTGGTGATAACACAGCGGCAAGGAAAATTAAAAAAACAACTTCTTACTGATATTAAACGCATGCTGACCCAAATCCATGAAAAAAACGAGTCAGACAAATTAACCCAATCAGACAGCACATACGCAGAAACTGGAACAATGATCACAGCTCTAAAAGCAACCACGAGTCAGATTACAGCGCTTCCATCACGTCGCCAAGGAAAAGCACAATAGTTGTGACTCCTATTTCAAGTATAATAAATGGAGAAGTGACTGTGGGCAATTAGTATTACTTGCACCGGTTGTGAAGCGTGGTGACAAATGGCCCCGGGCAGGAAAGCTATTAATCAACGGCTCCTCTCCGTACTCAGCGGTGCTCTCTATGAGCACTAATGTACCTGGTGATGGACATCATCTTGCAATGTCCAATTTAAAGTCCGGGCTGTTTGTGGAGAGGATGCCCGGAGTAACAGCGCATATTATTTACTGAGCTATTCATATGGGAGAGAAGGGAGAAGGGAATTCTGCTACAAACTCTGGCCTCCCTGACCACCGCACTGATGCATCGAACATACTGTAGCACAGAGTAAATTTATGCTCTCTGATTGGTTCTTTTCAGGTTTTCATTGGTTCTTTGGGGGTGTATGAGTGTATTCCCCATCGTGCTCCCCGTGGTGGCTCCACTGCACTGCATTACACAGTCTAGGACTAATACAGGAGGAGAGGAGAGAAGGATGCAATCTAGAATATATCTTTTATGTACTATAGTGCAAACATTATTTATTTATTATCAATATATATTTCAAATATGTGGCACACCTGTGTATGCTTGGTTAAAATGACACCAACAAAACTTAATTTACAAGGGAGCTTAAATTTCAGTGTGCAGGTACCTCTTCATTTTATTGCATCGAACACTATCCAGCATCTGTCCCGCTAATGTTTTGTGGAATTGCACACCACTATCCCAGCTATAGTTTGAGATGTAGTCTTAATAATTACATAAGACACGACTGTCAGCTAAGTTTGCACTGCTCAGACTGACCAAAATGTTGCTTGCCAATAACAACATTGTTGTTAAAGAGCACAAAAAAATCAGATTAAAATACAGTCAATCCAAAGTATGACAAATACTTATCACATTTAAAAATGTCTGATTCAGCATTGAAATAGTCACTCTGGATGATCCACAGACCGCCCTCAGAATAGCTTTCACTGGGAAAATATTTTCTACTGAAGGCAAAATAACTAAATAAATACACAGTGAGGACATGTGGATGATCAAGTTTCACATTGCAATAGCTGGAATGACAACCAACTGAAGCAGCAACAGTACCTGAGCTCCTCAAGAATTCAGTCCAGCAGAATTTCTCACTCACTTCCGTCTGGATACCTTTAAAATAACACAGACAAATGTTAGAGCGTTTACTGTGCATCAATGCTTACATCCATTATGCACAAAATGTCACTGTGTTTTGGTTAAAATAGATAAATAAGAAAGTTCAGAACTGTTTTTCTGATTTTTAACTTTATTCTTTATGTGACACACTCAAAATTAGAATCATTAATCTCATCCAATATTCTTCTTTAACATTATTTTTGTGTGATTCATGTCAAAAGCACTTCAGCGTGTTCACTATCTGATGACAAGCATTAAAAAAAAGTCTTTCGCTGGTCAGGGCTCAGCCATGCAGCTGGCCCTGGGCTCTGCTCTAATCTATGGAGGGACACTGTTTGCCAAACATGGCTACTGGTGGGAAACAACATGGAAGAGTGATTTGGGCTGTCCTACATGGCGCGCTGGCCAATGGCAAGAGCAAATATAACTCTGCTGCACTGCAGACAGCGTGATAGTGGAGGGAAAAAACGTCAAAGCTGATTAATGCAACACTTCGATGGCGAGTCAGGGACGTGCAGCATCAAGCGAGGATGTTCATCCTGCAGAGCTTACCTTGGGGCTGGACATAGATTTTACTGCTCTGGGACAGCTTCAGGGAAAAAAGAAAAAAGCGAAAGATTCTGGTTAAAACACGTACAAAAACATAAATGCATCAGTGTTTTAAATCGATCAGTAATTATTGTTAGCGTTTGTTTATACAAATTACATTTGATTATTACCAGCTGTGCTTCTTTCTCTTCACGTCAGACAACAGAAAGAAGACAATTAACGCTTGTTGTGCTCCAAACATATTTAATCAAAATCCAAACTTTTAAAAGAGAGTCGTGGAAGCAGTTGCCAAGATAATGGGGGGTGCTACAAAATAAATCAGAGGCGATGGAAAGGAAATTGACTGGATGCTATCACACTAGATTCATCCCCTATGTGTGTTTTCTGTCACAATAAAAAGCGTGGCGATGCCTCTCAGTGCCTGTCCTGTCTGCCTGCTGTCAGCACTAAATGGCAGAGATAAAGCACGCCACTCGCCTCAATCTGCAGCCCACGGCTGGAATCTAATCTGAGAATAAAACACGATAATATTGTTTTAATGCCAAACTATTACGGGGCAGGGCAGGATATTGTGTTTGTATAGTAAAAGCCCTTCTGTTCTGTATTTATTGAGGCTGTCAGGCTAACGCTGTCTATCAATGTGCAGTGAAATGCAAACAAAAAACTTTTGCTCTCACTACTTCATTTTTCATAGTAGCTTTGTAATACATGGGCCGATATTTAAAGGTGTTATTGATAACATTTTTATGTAGACAAATATTAAAAAAATATATATCTATGGATAGGTGATGAATAAAAGTATGGCTTTTCCAAAAAAAAATATTATGATTGTGAATTAATCATTTGAAAAATTTTGGCGGGTCCAAAATGAACATTTTGTTTATCTCTGTGGAAGATATCTGATGTTTGGTTCTCACTTATAAAAAGACTTGCGAGCTAATAGTAAAACTACCTTGGTGTCACATGGTGTATCTGGGTCATCAGTTAGTGTGGAAAAAATGGATAAATGGCTGAGATTGACAGTAAGTGCCTGGCAACGACTTGTTGTGAAGTAAGTACAATAGAACGGGGGAGGGAGAATCATCATCATCTAGTGACTGAATTAGGGATGCACCAATCCAACTTTTTCTGTCCCGATAGCGATACCTGGGCTTTGGGTATCGGCCGATACCGAGTACCGATCCAATACCAGTGTTTACTTAATAAGTTGTAAGCCTCACTGTGTGGAAGTGACTGGGATCATTCTTTTATGTGTAAGGCAACATCAGGCTTGACTTAAACATTGCTTTCCTAACTTTGTAAAACTAAATGTAACAAATAAATACCTAGATATAAATTTACTGAATTGATATTTATTATTAAAATAATAAATCATGCTAATCATAGCAACTTGGTAAAAAATCTATTAACAAAACAAAATTAACTAATTAATTAACAAACCTTTTTAGTAACAAATTGGTTAAAACTTAAAAAGGAATTAAAATGCCAGTATATAAAGTATATAGTATATATAGAATTGAAGTGAACAGATCGGGCCCATTGTCACCGATATCTGATCCAGCTATTTGAGTCAGTATCGGCCTGATATCCGATCCGGTATCGGTGCATCCCTAGGTTGAATGTTATCAATGTTATCATAAGCACCTTTAAGTAGTGATATATATATAAGTGTATGTGGGGGTGGGTGGGGGGGTGCAGCACAGCAGGCAGTCATAATCACACTGATGAACCCCCCATTAGGCATGTACAGTACAGACGTTTTCTTGTAAAACTTAACAGAGTAGAACTGCTAACAACCATATGCCACATGAGACGCAGACAAGCATCACGCATCAGTGCTTATAGATATAAACTACTGCAGTCGGTCTATTAAAATACAAAAGAGTATAATCATACCAAAAATAACTCAGCCTCTTCCTTCAGCTTGTCAGTAAATGCAACCGCAAACCTGATAAAAAGGAAAACACACTTCATTATCGCCCCTGTGAAAGCCATTTCAGTGAACAAGAACTTTCATTGCTGACAGTAAGTTTTAGCCTTTTACAAGCAGTGACAATTTGGTAACAACAGTAAAACACAAAAGTCTCCAGGCTGAGGCTGAATGCGCGAGAGCAGGGAAAAAATAACTGCTTGCGGTTTGAAGGCAAAGGATTTAAGGATGAATACACCGAGAATACAAAGAGGAAAACAAAGGGAAATGTAGAGCAAAGAACAGTGGGGAGATATTAATTTGCGTGCATTATTAAACGGGCCGACGGGCTCAGTGCGGTGACTGAATTTTATGATCAAGGTTTGTGTGAGAAGAAGGCACTACATGTGGCAGCGGGAGGTGCGTGGATTCAGATGTTTGAAGTCGTGAGACCTGGATCTCCCCAGTTCTCCCAGAAGGCAATTATCCCCCTTAGATTCACTAGATGGATGCCCTGCCATCTACTGTAGTTTCATCATAATAACAGAGAGGGTCTGATGTTAGGGCGAAGGGACAGGATATATTGATAAGCCTCTGTGCACATTAACTTTTCAGTGTTAAAATAGGGGAGAAGAGAACACACAACTAGCACAGCTGGGGTCGGCCAGCATGTGTTCAGCCTCATTCTTTCATGCCAGTACTCCAGAGGGATCCAGTCTTTTTCACCCCACAAATAATTGATACCTTGTAGATGTCAATATGATTTCAATGCATTGCAGCAATTCAAGTAATGGTGAGAATTATCTTTTATATTTTTGTCATGCAATTCTTATAGCAATATCTACAACATTACTAAAAGGACGAATGCTATCCCTACATTTAAATAGGTTGCATATGCAGTGATTTATGGTAATATCCCATTTATCCCCACTGGTCACACATGTGACAACAACTAAAGCGATAAAAGATTTGGGTATCACTTTATAATAACGGTACAAATAATATACTTAACTAATGCATGACTCATGATGATTTAATGCAGGATGTATCATGGATTCCTGTCGCTCACTATTAACAAATGATGAAGTCACTATGACTTTATGTGATTAGTTCACACGTGTATCATCATTTAAGGAATGTTAATTCAAAGTTACTTCAGACATGAATTGATATGCAACCAAATTAGCTGGATTCCTCTTATATAAACATGTATTTCAGGGCCATGCATTTGCAAAATAGCTCCATTTTCCTATGAGAATAGACCCAAAGGTATTTTTGACAGATTTACAACATAGTGGGTGGAACATGAGTTGTTTTAAAAAAGAAAAAAGTATTTGTGTTGTTGTTGAAACCAGTGACAACTGACAAATTAAATAATGATCAGACATGTTGAAGCTCAACAGAAGTGCCAAAGGCTTACCCAATAAACTGACAACTGAGTGTAAAAGACACATGAAGTGTCCATCATTACCTAATCAATACTTCACACACGAGGTCAGTTGTGTTGTGAGGTCAGACTTTTGTCCCCCCCAAGTAAAGTCAGGTTACAATACTCATTTTTCTACCGTGCTACACTCCACTGGTTTCAACACAAATTCGTGTCATGTTCCACCCACTGTGTTGTAAATCTGTCAAAAAAGAGCAACTATTGCAGGGCAGGGCAGGATATTGTGTATAGTAAAAGCCCTTCTGTTCTGTATTTATTGAGGCTGTCAGGCTAATGCTGTCTGTCAATGTGCAGTAAAATGCAAAGAAAAAACTTCTGTCAAAAATACCTTTGGTTTATTCTTATAGAAAAATTGAGCTATTTTCTTAGGCTGAGCAAATTCATAGCCCTGAAATAAATGTTTATGTAAGAAGAATCCAATTAATTTGGTTACATATCCATTAATGTATGAGGTAACTGTGAATTAACATTCCTTAACTGATGATATATTACATTTGAACATAAAGTCATAGTGACTTCGTCATTTGTTAGTAGTGAGTGACAGGAATTCATGATACATCTTGCATTAATTCATGCATTACATCATCATGAGTCATGCATTAGTCAAGCTTTACCTAAGTATATAATTTGCACACTTATTATAAAGTGTTGACAAGATTTGTTATTATGTCCAAGACTGAAAATCACACGGTTAATGAAATTAGAGGTTGTCTTGATTTCAGTTAGGAGGTGTAAATAGTCGCATTTACTTCCTGCTCGCACTTCAGGATGGTGACATCTGCATCAAACCTCTATAAAAAGGAAGTAAGTAAAACACGTTGTGATACATTTACTGGCATATTCGGTACTAATAAGCAATAAAGTGTCTATTATTGATACAAGACGACTGTATGGCCACAGCACTCAGGACACATAACTTGTTCAAACAGATTGAAAAGATAACATGTCTAACGGCACTTTATTAGTTGCACCCGTGCTTTTCCTGCTATAAGATGTTAAAGAGTGCCGTTATTAGCATTATAATAATTATATATGCATATATTACAAAACAGATGGGACAGAAAATCATCATGTACATTGTTATAATGCAATTTGTGACTGCAGTTCTCCACAGATAGAACACCACACATTCTTTCACAAACCTTTCCAAACACATTTTAGAAAAGTCTCTGTCTGATGTGTTAAAATCATAATCACTTTGGCGCTACTTGGAACTAAATGGGTTAAAATAGCAGTTTGCGGTAACATCACCTGGCTTTCAGTAGCACCTGCTCCATAACCACACGCTTCTGCTCAACTTTCACATCTTCATTTATGTCTGTTCCGCCAAAGATAACGCCAAAGGGCACTTGGACATCTGGTGTAAAGGAAATAAAAACAGAAAAAGGTGTGGGACATACTTGTAGGTCCAATATTATGTTGGCAAACACAAAGGAGATGAAGTGAATAGATCATATACAGTAAGAGGAAGGATGTTTACCTAAGAGAAGTCTGCCTGCTCTGAACAGATGAATGGCCAGGGCACCCTCGAATGGAGGATTTCGAGATATTAGCTTTGCCACCTCAGCAGGAGACTGAAATGCTGCTGCATCTCTGAGCACACAAGTGTGTCCTGCTGATTCAATGTGGGACCTAAAATAAAAGAAACATATGACCATATATGGATGACAGGGTGGTTAAGTAAAAATATTAAAACTAACTTTATCTCAAAAGCCTTGTTTTACTCATCAGTCATCAAATGTGATTACTTTTCTACCTAGAGCTTCTTCTTCCTGAATCATGCTATAGCCATGATTGTACAGTAAGGTAGGTAGTTGAACCTTAATGTTATAGCTGCTTTACTACAGCCATTGTACAGTGAATTAGACAGCTATATTGTGCTCTGGTTAACAGTTCACTACACTGCTATTCCCTAATGCAAATGTAATTTCCTAGTTTTAAAACTAGCTTAATTTCCTATTAAAACTAGCTTTATTTTCCTATTAAAACTAGCTTTATTTTCCTATTAAAACTAACTTAATTTCCTATTAAAACTAGCTTCATTTCCATTTAAAATTAGCTTCATTTGCTATTAAAACTAGCTTTATTTTCCTATTAAAACTAGCTTTATTTCCTATTAAAACTAGCTTTATTTCCTATTAAAACAGGCTTTATTTTCTTATTAAAACTAACTTCATTTCCTATTAAAACGAGCTTCTTCTTCCTGAATCATGCTATAGCCATTGTGCAGTAAGGTAGGTAGTTGAACCATAATGTTATATAGCTGCTTTACTACAGCCATTGTACAGTGAATTAGACAACTATAGTGTGCCCTGGTTAACAGTTCACTACACTGCCTCACCAGGTAAATATTAATTATTAGGTTTGAGATATTAGCTTTGCCACCTCAGCAGGAGACTGAAATGCTGCTCCTCTCTGAGCTCACAAGTGTGTCCTGCTGATTCAATGTGGGACCTAAAAATAAAAGAAATATATGACCATATATGGATAGTAGCAGTATAGTATAAAAATAACTTTATCTCAAAAGCCTTGTTTTACTCACCAACAATCTTTTATTTTAGGTCAATTTGGGACCTAAAATAAAAGAAACATATGACCATATATGTATGGCAGGGAGGTTAAGTAAAAATATTAAAACTAACTATTAAAATATTAAAACTAGCTTAATTTTCCTATTAAAACTAGTTTCATTTCCTGTTAAAACTAGCTTCATTTCCTATTAAATCTAGCTTCATCTTCCTGAATCATGCTATAGCCATTGTGCAGTAAGGTAGGTAGTTGAACCATATGTTGTAGCTGCTTTACTACAGCCACTGTACAGTGAATTAGACAGCAAATTGTGCCCTGGTCAACAAGTTTACTACTCTGCCTCACCAGGTAAACACTAATTAGCAACAGCTGTTGTAGCTTAGCTTTTAGCACATCAACATATATTACCTTATTCTCTCAGCTGTAGTGTGGTTCCCTGTTTTGGGGCTGAGACAAGCCAGAAAGAGTAATTTCATATCTTCACTAAACGCTTGTCTTGACGAGCTAACTATAGTTAGTTAACATGTAAACATTACAGGTGGAATAAAGCAGCAGCAGAGCCTCTATGTGCTGCTTCAGTAGGCTGGCTAAACTCAACTCCTCTCACATTTCCTGGACTCATGCCTGCCAGTCACACGCAGGAGCGCTCATTGCTTCGCAACGCGCACCCACGCTTGAAATGTTTACAAGTCCGTCTCCTATATGATCCCCCTGGAAACACATGACGGGAGGGGGAACTAACTGTTACAGGCACTGCTGTTGACCCATTTTAACAACCCAGAGCATACACACGTATATGAAAGACAGAATCAGCGATAACAAAAAAAAACAACCACTTCCTTCTCTCAACGGAACCGTCTACGTAACCGAAACTAACACCAAATCACATGGATAAACTGCAGCTGCCTCACTTGACAGGGCACAAGTGATGTGTCGTCACGAACGAGCCGGTTGAAAGAGCCGGCTCTTTTAAGTGAACGATAAGAGCCGGATCTTGTCCGAGAGACGTTTTTTTTTTTTTTAAATTCGAGGCAGAGTGATAGGACGATTTTCTCCGAGCCACGGGGCACTCCATGCACTGACTGTGACTGAATACGATCAAGCAGGGAAGGGCGGGGGTGCGCAGCGCGCTGACGGTCTACAGGTACAGAGCAGGAGGGAGAGGAGGAGAGAAACAGAGAGAGAGGAGTGCGGTGCGGTGCGCGAATAGCAGCCAAGATGAGTGACAGCATGTCAAATTATGGTATTCTGGAAATTATAAGGTTTAGTATAATTAAATTGAATAATTTAAGTGATATACAGATAGATAGATGGAAAGATAGCTAGTAACTTTTTTGATCCCGAGGGAAATTCAAGTTTTCCAGCATCACAGTTCCATAGTGCAAAACATGTTAGTGAAAAGGCAGTAAAAAAGTTAGTAGTGCAAAGTACAAACAAATATACCAGATATAAAAATACAAGGAGATGAAGAAAACTGTTAAAACTGAATATAGTGCAGGGTAACAGCTGTGATACAGGACTATTAAAAAGTGCAGAAGAGACTGTTAAAACTGAATATAGTGCAGGGTAACTCCGGTAGCTTATTCTATGAAAATGCACTGAATGCATTATTATCTGTCCTGCAGACCGTCTTCCTTTGTCCCCCTCCCTAGAGAGGTGTTGTACAGTTTGATGGCACACATACTAATCATAGGTCAAAACAGCTAAAGCTAAATTTTGGCTAAATTATAAAAGGCAGAAGTGTTAAAAATGAAGAGCCGTTTGGGAGCCGAAAGAGCCGACTCTTCTTGGTGAGCTGCGCCAAATGATCTGGCTCATTTAAAAGAGACTAAATTCCCATTACTATAAACTACAGCTGCCTCACTCCACTTGACAGGGCACGTTGGTTACGTCGGTGACGTTTTGACGTATAAATCGTCTCCAGAGCGACGTAAGCGTGACAGTTTGTTGACTGTGGAGCTGTATGTGTCACGCGGTAGTACTGTGATGTGACACTGTTTTCTGTTGTGTTGACTTCCAGTTCTCCTTTAGGCAAAGTATTGACTTAACGACGAGACGAAGTGAAACATTTGAGCGGTAAATATTATCTCGGTTTAATGGAGATAATTGAAGACCACTGGGACGTGTTTCAATAATTTAAAGGTAATGTAAAACCCGGTATAACAACACTCTTACCGAACTAACGTTATGCTAAAGCTAGCTTACTTTGAGGTTCATACCAGCTAGCTAACTGTCTGTATTGATGTTATATATATATATATATATATATATATATATATATATATATA
>CAKAOH010039686.1:0-15407 GCA_916701665.1 Sebastiscus tertius
GTGGAAAATAGAAGATGTGAAACAGTAGTCAGTTCATTATGTCTGGTAAACGTAGTAAAGTAATCATAGTAATGGTTATTAGTAGGAGCTGTCTCTGTTTTATAATGACTACAGACCACCGGAGCTTAGTTTACCTGAGCTGAAAGACTTTCTCCTGTACCATGTCAACATAACTGCAGGTGGGATGATTAAAAATGCTGTTTATAATTAATATTGTCATCTGTTTACTCAAATAAAGTTTGACTGTGAAACAGAAATGTGTTGTGTTGCTTAGTCACTATCTACTACCTGTACTCTTCAACATGACATCAAATATATATAATTATATAAATATCAGCGGTTTAAACAGTGTAATTACATAAAGCCTTTGTGAAAGAACATGTTATAACTAGATGATGGGAGTATATGAAGACTGTTCTGCTGGTTCTTGCAGACTAACAGGAGCTACTTTGGTCAAGTTCGGTTGTGGATTACACAGAGTGACGCGCTGTGGGGCGGGGTCAGCTACTGAAGGTTCTGCTCTGGTTCGACCAGGAAACCCTTACATGGCTTGCATTTCTCTAATGACGTCAGAAGAGAAGGAAAAAAAGCAAAGTGGTTTTCGACACCCATTTTCGGACAAACGGAGCAGGAGAAAAAGAGAGGATGGTCTTTTATGATACTATGGTGACCTGTAGACACACTGGGGACAGATGTTGATGTTTAAAAGACATGGAAAAGTGCATTTTGCATAATAAGTTACCTTTAATGCTGTACTAGAACATGTTTACATGCTGTAATGTTCAAAAAAAACTTTATTCTTCTCATACTGTCAGCCTGAATATGCCTGATCAGAGCCTCATTCAGCCTCTGTCTGAAATGCCCTGATTCAGAGCCTGTCTCCTCCCAGTCTGCTCTGCGCTGTCAATCAAACGCCCTCAACACAGCGTCACTATCTCCCCCTCCCCTGTAGCAGCTCTCTGTGAGCTACACAGAGAGAAGCAGCCAGGAAGAGTTTATAAACTACTTCAAAGTTTATTATCTGATCCGAAATCGGCGAGAAATGAACAACATCTGCGGTCAAGATTCAGGATTCCTGACTGTTTCTCTCAGGTAAATAATGCTATTTATAGCTCTGTTAGTTAGCTCAGTGTTTACATTCTGCATCAACTCTGTAAACCATAAACATACACTCTGTTTTACGTTTGTCTTTACAGATCCATCTGTGAGAAATGACCGACTGAATCATCCCAGAGGAGAACACATAGCTGAGAGCAGATAGCTACATGCTAACATGTTAGCTAACATGTTAGCATGTAGCTACATGCTACCGCTAGGAGACGGTGTGTAAACACAGTGAACATCAGGGTGGAAAATAGAAGATGTGAAACAGTAATCAGTTCATTATTTGTGGTGAAAGACACCTGATAAAGGTATGGAAGTAATCAGAGTAATGGTATATTAGTTACTGTAGGAGCTGTCTCTGTGTTACCATGACTACAGACCGGTTAACGTTACACTCACCGTACGGAGCTTACCGTAGCTTAGCTTACCGTAGCTAACCGTAGCTTACCGGAGCTGAAAGACTTTCTCCAGTACCATGTCAACATAACTGACGGTGGAATTAAAAATGCTGTGTATAATTAATATTGTCATCTGTCTACTCAAATAAAGTTTGACTGTGAAACAGAAATGTGTTGTGCTGCTTACAGTCACTATCTACTACCTGTACTCTTCTACGTGCATGACATCAAATATATATAATATATAAATATCAGCTGTTTAAACAGTGTAATTACATAAAGCCTTTGTGAAAGAACATGTTATAACTAGATGATGGGAGTACAAGAAGACTTTTCTGCTGGTTCTTGCAGACTAACAGAAGTAGGAGCAGACGTTGCTTATAGTTACGAGGCGGACCAGAGAGAGTCACTCTGTGGGCGGGGTCACCTAGCTGGAGGTTCTACTGTTGTTCTAACAGGAAACCCTTATATGGCATGGAATTCGTCACCGACGTCACCGGAGTAAAGAAAAGCTGCTCAGCGTTCTTTCAAACCCATTTCCGGACAGATGGAGCAGGAGAAAAAGAGAGAGGATGGTCTTTTATGATACTATGGTGTCCTGTAGACACACTGGGGACAGATGTTGATGTTTAAAAGACATGGAAAAGTGCATTTTGCATAATAGGTGACCTTTAAATGGACAGAAAACACCCTCGCTTGCTTTTCACCGTTCATGAATTCTAGTTTTGATCAGGTCGTTAGCACCTGAGCTCTGAGTGTGATTTGCTTATAATTCCTGGTTGGGTTCATGCACACAATATTTCATTACATTGCATCGCACTTTGTCTGTAATGTAGAGCCATTTAACCAATTCTACTCTATGTATGTCTCCTTTTACCTTTGCCCCTTTGTAGGTAAATGGAGGTGAAGGACAGGAGCCGCTCCCCTTCCCGTAAAACCAGCCGGGTGGAGCAGGTGGTGGGACGATGGCTGAGACGGTCCCGAGACCTAGGCAGCAGGTCTCACTCTCTGAGCAGGTAAACCTCTGTTTTTGTCTTATTCAAGTTCATTAGTTAGATCCTCCATTTCATCTGACCTGTATGTCTTTTGACCGAGGGAGGGACCTGTGAGAAAATATGGACATAGAAAGTCCACATAGGGACCCTGTATTTTGCTACTGTCTGTTGTGTTTTAATTTATGTCCACCTGCTCCTCTCCAGAGACCGGGTTGCTGTGGATGGGAAGTCAGCAGAGTGCAGTGGCTCTGATCAGAGGAATTACCCCTTCCGCTTCATCGTTCAGATTCAACGAGACCCAGACCTCGACTGTCATGGCCTCACTCTGTCCTCCCAGACCCCCATCCTGGTGCAGGAGGTCACCCCAGGTATGACAAGAGCCCCTCTCTTCACCCCAGTGCCTGTTCTGAGGGAACACTTATGGAGTTGATCTCAAAACTTTGAATCACGGTTATCAGATCTCCATGCGGAGCAGACACTTTCCCTTTCAGTTCGTGACGTCCGTCGTCCGACTATTTATTGATGACATGGCGCTGGTATGCGAAAATGAACTAAATTGGTTTTATTCTATGAAAAGATAGCAAAACGACGGTGGGCGTGGTGGGCAAGTAATGTAATCGTGTATGCCCAACACCATGTAATTGCACACTAGGCGCGAAGCAAACTTTTCGCGCGGCGTGACTACATACAAAGTCAATGCAAAGAGGCGGCACGAATGACACGATGCAAACAGGTGAAATTTGTGTCATTCATATATTTGCAGGAGTTGAAATATTTAAACTCGAGTCGCGAAAGCCTATCGTTGAGTTTCTCCTCCTGTTGTCACTGACGTCCTGACGTTGAATCAGAAATGGAGGAAAAATATATTGTAGCTGTGTGTGGGCACTCAGAGCTACAATAGTACATCATATTTGTACAGAGACAGGACCAAACTCTGTATAAATGTATGTGTATTAACCACAGACGGTCTGTGGTATAAACAACAACATTGCTGCTCTATTTATGCCCGGATGACTTTATCTTGAGTGTTGATGGAGCAGCTGCATAGCATTGCACTGATCGATCCAAACTCCATTCAGAAAACAAGCATTTTAAAAGTTGTTTGCTTGTCGTTTTGAGGACAGATCTGATAAAACGTGAACCCAGACTTCATTATGTGGTTATTTCAGCATTTTTTTGATCCCTTTATTGCAATGAAATCACAGCACAATCTGTTTATTTTGGGTTCTTACCACAGTAGCGACGTGTGGCTTGCTAGATACAGTCAGTGCAATGGCACTGTATGTGAATACAGCTCGCAGCTGGGTGATGTTATGAACCCAGACACAACGGTGTTTGGTTTTCTGACATATCTGGGACTCCACAACATGTACAAAGCAGCAACAGTGGTTATTTCTTCCATGGTTGATGGCAGAAATGGCGGAAAGAGAAGTAGTTGTGATCTATGGAGACATCTCTAGAGTGAGTACCGCAAATGAAGAGTAAAGTGAGGTGAAAATTCACTTCGCTCTTGATGTGAATGCGACATAACACCAGTAACACCGACTACCGCGGCGAGCCTACTCTGTATGAGGGAGTTAGATTTCATCACTGACACTGCATGTCTAGGTGAGCCCGGCTATGTCTGGTTGGTACCTCTCATCCTCCCCAACACCAGCTCAGGCTCCTTCCCCCATGGAGATAACATTCTACGTTCCAGATTCCATTTCCAAGGTCTGCAGTGTTTTGGTCTGCTTTGTCAGTGTCTCTTGCCCAACTGGCACAACTGCTACTATATCTATATATATCTATATCTATGTATATATTTATGTTGGTATATATACACTCACCGGCCACTTTATTAGGCACACCTGTTCAATTGCTTGTTAACACAAATAGCTAATCAGCCAATCACATGGCAGCAACTCAATGCATTACGTCATCTAGACGTGGTGAAGACGACTTGCTGAAGTTCAAACCGAGCATCAGAATGGGGAAGAACAGGGATTGAAGTGACTTTGAACGTGGCATGGTTGTTGGTGCCAGACGGGCTGGTCTGAGTATTAAACTGATGATCTACTGGGATTTTCACGCACAACCATCTCTAGGGTTTACAGAGAATGGTCTGAAAAAGAGAACATATCCAGTGAGCGGCAGTTATGTGGACGAAAATGCCTTGTTGTGATGTCAGAGGTCAGAGGAGAATCTCCTGTAATTTGGCAAACACATAATCCACAAAAGAGCATGTGTTAAAGTATTATTTGACTGTGTGTCTCAGTAACGTGAAATGGAAAAGCAGTCTGGTGAGAGTGACTCTTCTCTCTCTTCACAGCTCTTTCTACAGTTACTGTGGTGTCTTTCTGATTTGAACAGCTTTTCCCTCACCCACTTCTCACAGAACTTCATCTGAATTTCTTATCAGTTTATGGGTCTTTGTTTTGGAAGGCTCTCGTAGTCTTCCGTGCTGCAGTACCACTCTCCACCTTAACTGTTGCTGATGCGCCAGTGGGGACGCAGTTTTACAAAAAAAAGACTTATTAAACAGTTTAAAGCAGCAGTAGGCAGGTTGGAGCAAATATGATTATAAAAAGGTTATTTTTATAAAACGGGCACTGTATCCTGACAGTAGTGCTTGAGATAAGGTAATCTGACAAAAAAAATCATGTGCCTCTGTGTCCTCCAGTGCTCCTAACGGCATTTACAGGCGCGTGCATGTGAAGTGTCTTTAGTAGCTACTGTAATGAGGAGGCTAAACAAAGGAGGAGCTCTTGAAGGAGCAGGATTTTTTACCTTTATTGAGGCTCTCAGGAAGCACTTCCTCTTAAGCTATGTTCTGTCGCCAAGAGCCTCTTCCAATCAAATACCTAAAACACTTCTTTTGTTCTGTAAGAGGAGGGTAAGAATGGGGTTTTGATAGATAGATAGATAGATAGATAGATAGATAGATGTAATTTATTGATCCCAAATTGTAAGTTCTTGTGTTACAGCAGCAGGTTATCCAGGCAATGCATCAGAACAGTAAATAGACAGTAAATAAACATATCAACACTCGAGGTAAATATCTATAGTATACACAATATAAAGAATATATTAGAATACACTATAAATATACCAGACTGCTACAACTAAAATATAAGATATAAACATAGAATACCATATTATATACATTAGCAAAGTAGTTACAATTTTTGTTTTAAAATAAAAATTCAATGAGGTAGTAAACCAATGTGCAAATTCAACATGTGCAAGTTTATTACAGGAGCAAAATAGATAGGAGTTGATAAAGAAGCTATAAAGCTGAGAGTTGTCTGTTAGACAGAGGTGAAGTGTTGCAGAGGGTTGATGCTTTGGGCAGGAGATATTTCCTGTGTCGGTCCTTGTGACAGTAAAGCTGAATCGGTCTGTTAGAGACAGAGCTCTGCTGTCTGTCCAGTAGGTGGTGGAGAGGGTGGTCAGGATTATCCATGATGGATAACAGTTTATTCAGTGTCCTCCTCTCCACCACAACGTCAAAAGTATCCGGATTGCAGCCAATTATGGAGCCGGCCTTCTTAATCACTTTATGAAGTCTCAGATGCTGCTCCCCCAGCAGACTTTGGTGACGTACACTACACTGGCCACAACAGACTGATAGAAGATTTCCGACATCTTGCTGCACACGTTGAAGGATCTGAGCTTCCTCTGGAAATAAAGTCTGCTCATCCCCTTCTTATTTACAGCCTCACAATTGGTATATAAGAAGGGGATGAGCAGACTATGTGTGATCTGGGTCTCAGCAAAGGAGATGGGATATGCATACAGCTGGAGGTGTGCCTGGGAAGCTTTACTCAGGGTGAACAAGTCCTCAACTAAATGAATTCACGGGGACTTAAGGGTGTGTCAGCACCCTTAGGTGGACATGTCACCTCTACTGGATCCCATGGCACAGCACATCCTACTGGTCACAATGTAAAACATACAAACACATGGTTTTCTGATACACTCCCAGATGGCACAGCCCTATTCATGATGCTCAGCTTGTGTATTGATTGCAGAAATTGCAGAAAAGTGTAATGTGACATTAATGGTTACATGCTGCATGATTTTAAAGGGCCGCCTCTGTTCACAACCACATAAGTTATTGTGAGGGGATTAGCTGCTGTAAATGTTGTCACATCTAAAGGAGAGCTGCAGTCTTACAGTCCCTCAGTGCCTCTCCTAAAATAGAATCATTCATCACATACAGTATCTAGAGTATGATCTACTTACAGCCATCACAGTTCTCACTCAGGATGAATGGCCTTTTAGAGCTAATGCCAGCCTGTATGCTATGTAGGGATGTCACAAGAAGCAATACTTCGGTACCAAGTCGATGTCGTAATTCTGAAAGCGTGATGGTACTCGTTTTTCTACAGTACCGTAGGTAGCGTCAGGGCTCGTGACTAAAGGCATCCCGTCATCCCGTGAACAATAGAATATGTGTTTGGGATGCAGTAAACTCACTATTCCCGGGGTTGCACCCCATTTTTTCCCTGATGATGCTACAAAGTGAACAACAAATCCACGTTGAAATCGGCAGGACAAGTAGGCAGCACAGTCCTGCACAGAGCTAACAGCTAACGTCAATGGGAGGTGTCATTGATTTACATTATAATGTATTCAGGCTGAGTATTGGGCGAAGCTAAATTCTAACTTTATCATGATGTGTTCAAATGTAATCTTTTGGCAAGAAACCTGAATAAATCCAGTTTGAAGGAGATGTTTTCACAGTAATATAAAATAGATAATAGAGAGGGAATCATGACCTGTTTAACTGAAACCACTATGCAGACAGTAATACAGGAGTAGATGTTGAAGTACATGGGATTTGTTGTTTTACTTTAGTTTTTTACCATGGTATTGAGAATCCTGGAATTTCACTGGTATTGGTATCAACTACTACATTTCTGGTATCTTGCCATCACTAAGGTTGTGCATAGTGAATCATTCAAATATTACTGAAATTGTGTTGAACCAAATGGCCCTTTGAAAATGGCCATGCCAGTTTTTCCTCCCCTAGCGTAAGTTTGGCTTCCTTCGCGACAAGCTAGTGTGACATGGTTGGTACCGATGGATTCTTGTATTTTCTAGTTTCATATGATAGCAGTATCTTCACTATAGCTTTAAAACTGAGCCCGCTACAACCTCCAAAATCGCAAATTGCGTTAATGTGTTAAAGAAATTACTAGCGTTAAAACAAATTTGCGTTAACGTATTATTATGGCGTTAACTTTGACAGCCCTACTATTAATTACTAGCCAACTATGTATATATTTAAAGAAAGGGAAACTAAAAGATATACGTTTACATTTTTCCAACAATGTTAATGAACCAGTTACAGTGCATATAGTATATATTTAGCTTGTTATAATGCTGTATAGCTAGATGCTACATCCATGAATGTGCTACAGCTAAAGACTATGACATCGTTTCCATCACTGTACTTTATATACTATGAAGCAGATAGGAAATCTAAATTTAAAAATGTCTGTATAAATTACAGAAATCCAGTCCATTCTAAAAAAAACCCCACTGTAACTGCTGTAAATACAGCTTCCCAATTACCATCTGACAGAAATTAAACAATTATCTAAGTCATTAAATACATATGTATATTATATTCTGCCTATATTTGTACTCTGAAGTGCAGTTTGCTGCTGAGCTGCAGAGCCACGAGGATCTGAATCCCCCTGAGGTCCAGGGGCAGATTACCTCGCTTTCGCCTGTCTGGCTCAAGAGTCTGCTCTGTCACCATCTGCTTCTGCCTGTCCCACACACACACACACACACACACACACACACACACACACACACACACACACACACACACACACACTGTTGCTCATGTCTCCAGTAGCCCCACTAAACCTTGGCTCATCTGTTCCTCTCTTCTGTCTCTCTAGCATGTGCTGCAGCATCTCGACAGTGAAATATGAATCCTTCATTTAAAAGCATTTTCAGAGCTATCGGTGTCACCTGCATCTGCCTATGTTCATTTTGGATGTTAACATCAAATACTTGTACCGTATCACAATTGAAGAAGTCATTATTGGAGGGTTACCTGATGCTGTTGATGATAGTGATAGGAAGGCGATGGCAGGGAGTGGTCCAGTGAGACAGTGCTCGGGGTGATAAATGTCATGTTTATGAGAAACTATTATCTTTCTTGACACAGTATCCATGGATTAGACACAGCTTAAGGTACAGCATTTGTACTTTTACTTACTTAATCCTCTTGGTTCTCTGTGGAACATAAGGCTGCGACTATCTGCTTCCATCTGGTCCTATACCGTGCAGCACGTTGTGCCTCGCCCCAAGTTAGATTAGCCCTTTTCAGTTCTGAGGTCCGAGTTCTCCGCCAGCTTGTTTTTAGCTTCCCTTGTTTCCAGGTGTAGTCCGTCTCAGAACTTCTCTAGGAATGCAGTCCTGGTCCAGTCTGAGGACATTTACGTTTAATTTCCAGCACCACCTTTCTGCAGTTTGTGTTTTTGTCAACCACTCGCCAGCATTCTGAGCTGTACAGCCTGTACAGCATAACTGATTCAACATAGGGTGCTACAGGAATGAGTCCTAAGAAAATGAGTTAGAGTTAATTAGAGTTAGCATGTTGGCACTTCCGGTTCCCTCGCCTGGACGTCAATGTTTTTTTTCGATGGGTTGTTAGTTAGATACCTGAAATAAGGTCTGTGGTCAAGCTGAAGAGATTTTAACGTCTTGTTCTACGACATAAAACAAATCAATAAATACCCCACTGGTGAATTTTGAAGCCGTTACATGTCTTAAAAAAGGCGTGGCTAAATGAGACGACTAAATGTCATCACGCCGACTCGTCCTCCTTCACACCCTTGTTGTGTATACACATTAAATGTAGCAAAAACAATATTAAAAACAATGCATTCATGTGACCGTGGTGTAGTTGGTTTATAGCCTAACGTTAGCTTTTTATTTCTGGCGATTGCATTCACGCATCAAAAATCATAAAAGTGGCGTTTATTTGTGAAGATTATCTTGCTGAACAAAATGTATAATTATATTTAATAATAAGTATAATAATATTATAAATGTTTGTTTGTCACAGAGCTTATTTTCTGCAATAATCCAAAATCCAAAGGGAAAGTCCAGTTGGCTTGTTGAGGGAACCATGGCAATGCTAACTTCCTGGTCGGTCTACAAAAATACATCATCTCTGCGGCACTCTATTACTCCTCTATATCTTTACATTGTAAAAAGTTGTTTGATGCATTAATGCTCTGGATATTGTATAGAGAACCTTTAAATATGCACAGTATGGGACATCATCATCCACATATTTAGTGCAGTTGTTGAGCATAGGATATGCAATCATCTCCATTTGCAAACATCTGCTGTAACTTCTGATCACAACCCTGTTGAACTCATATGTTCTAATTAGAGCTGTCAATCGAATAGAATACACTGCTGAAAAAAATTAAGGGAACACTTAAATCACACATCAGAACTTGATGAACGAATTATTCAAGTGTAAAATCTTTACTGATGTCCAGAATGTGTTGACAACAAAATGACGTAACAACAGTCAATGGAAACCCAAATCCAGACCCAGGACCCACTGCACCAGGAGGAACCCAGGGCCCACTGCACCAGGAGGAACCCAGGGCCCACTGCACCAGGAGGAACCCAGGTTTCACTGCACCAGGAGGAACCCAGGACCCACTGCACCAGCGTAAGATCTGATAATCGCTCTGAGGATTTCATGCTGGTACCTAACAGCGGTCAGGGTACCGTTGGCTATGACATGGAGGTCTATGCGACCCTCCAAGGATGTGCCTCCCCAGACCATCACTGACCCACCACCAAACCGGTCATGCTGGATGATGTTACAGGCAGCATAACATTCACCACGGCGTCTCCAGACTCTTTCACGCATGTCACATGTGCTCAGTGTGAACCTGCTCTCATCTGATTCAGATTCAGATTCAGACAACTTTGTTGATCCCAAGAAGGTCAATTCATTTACAGCTTAACTCCATCACAAACACACAGGCAACATCCAAAATGTTACATGTCAAGCCCAGATCAGTAAAACTGACAGACAGAGGTTGGTGAAGGACAGCAGATAAGTTAATCAAATATATTAAATAAACTGGGAAAACAAAGTTTGGAAACTTGTGTTTGGTGGATTATTTCTCTGTTGTTACAATGCTAATGGTCATTGTATTTTACATCGTTGGAAAGCCTGTTTATTTACCTTCACAATGATGTCCAACTTGTAAGGATCGTGCATTTGTGGGATGAGCAGCACAGCTGATTATGTGGGGAGCACCGAAGAAAAATTTGCCAAAATGCTCTGCCAATGGTAAACAGTGTATTCTCCTGTTGGTATTGACTCTTGTTTTGAGCTCCAACCTGTGTGCATGGGGCCTGCTGGGTGCTGCGCCCTACTAAAGTGATCATTTGGTGTCTGCTCCAAGCATCGGCATGCCACGTTTATCTAATCTCGATAAGGAGAACGCTATGCTGATTGTTGCACCGATGGAGTAACAGGTTTTGGTGGGGGCAGTGTCATGGTGTGGGGCAGCATCTCCCTCACTGGCAAAACAACGCTTGTCATCATTGACTACCTCCACAATGTGGGAGTAGAGAGAATGGAACGGCCTGCCAAGAGTCCACACCTCAACCCAATTCAACACTTGTGGGATCAGCTTGGGCGTGCTGTACGTGTTAGACTGACCAACACAACCACGCTGGCTGACCTGCAACCAATCCTGGTTGAGGAATGGAACACCATCCCACAGCAACGTGTGACCAGGTTGGTGACCAGCATGAGGAGGAGGTGCCAGGCTGTTGTGGCTGCGTATGGATCTTCTACCGCTACTGAGGCTCCTGACGGTGTATTAAATGAATAAAGTGTCAAATAGCCAATATGTCTTGTTTGTTCCTTGTTACTGATAGAGAGTTCAATCATCCAATCTACCAAACAACTCAAAACAAGAGTCAGTACCAACAGGAGAATACACTGTTTACCATTGGCAGAGCATTTTGGAAAATTTTATTTTTCAGCCTGAAGGCATCAACGAGAACTCAGGAGATAGAACATGAAGAGGTTGGCTGATAATATTTTTAGCCTTCTTTACCACCTGATTCTCCCAGAGGGAGCACAAGTCTCTTTGTTGGACTCCAGTAATCTTGGAGCAAACCTTAACAATGCTATAAAGGCTGTTTCTGTCCTTAATGGTTAAACCACTGAACCAACAAATAAAAGAAAAGGTTAAAAGACTTTCAATAAAAGAATAAAAGTTACTTAAGGTCCTCTCACTGACATTAAAAGAGTTCAGCTTCCTCAACATATAGATTCTCTACGATAGACTAGGTCAAGATAATTATCATCGTACCATTTAACAAACTCAGGTAAGCAGGACCATGATCAGACTCTGAGCCTTGAAGTAAAGATAACCGGACAGTGTCATCAGAAACCTTAACAAGAAGCCTGTTCTCCTGAGAAGACCTGCAGCTGTCGGTGTGCATGATAAATAGGAGGGGTGACAACACACAACTCTCAGGGGAACCTGTGTTTGATTTGAACATCTTGGACATATTTCCATTCACAAAAACCTGCTGGACCCTCACAGTAAGAAATTTAGAATCAGCATGAGAAGCTGGTCTGGGAGATTAAAATGAGAGGCAAGTCTCTCAATCAGGATGTGAGGCTGCATTTTGTTAAAAGCAGAGGAAAAGTCTGCGAATAAAAGTCTGGCATGAGCTCCCGGTTTCTCTAGATGCTTATACGCAGTGTCCAGTATAAAAAGCTTAGCGTCCTCCACGCCTTTGTCTGGCTGATAAGCAAATTGCAGGGGATCGAGTTTTCCATTTATAGAGGACACAATAATGTCCTTTAAAATCTTCTCAAAATGTTTCATTACAAGTGATGTAAGTGCCACAGGTCTGAACTCACTTAGTTCTTTGGGAATAGGTATGATGGTTGACACCTTCCAGATTGTAGGAATCTGGCCAAGATCAGCACCTTTGGAAGAGTCTGGGGAAAACCCCGCTGAGCTGGTCGGCACAATAATGCAGAGTACGCCAACAGATGACATCGGGACCAGCACCTCTCCTAAGCTTAACCTTCTTAAATAAGGCTGTGACACATTCCTGAGATATCACGATGAAAGCGTTAGGCAAATCAGAGTTATCCACTCCATTAACTAATAGATTTTTTGGTCTCAGTGTATTGGTTAAGGGATGCCATATTCTTGATAGCTTGCCAGGCTGCTCTAAGGTCTCCACTGCTATATTGTGCTTCAATTTTTTCCTTATACTTTTGTTTGGCCTTCCTTATTTAATTTCGTACTTCTCTAGAAACTGCCTTCTTCTTAAGGGGATTACCAGTACAATAGGTCAGTTTCTTTTAGTTGATAACTGATTTAAGCTCCTTTGTTATCCAAGGTTTGTTATTTGGATAAATAACAACGCTTTTAGTTGGGACAGTGGAGTCTACACAGAATGTGATGTACGATGAAACAGTGTCACAGAGATCATTAATATCATCACCACATGCATCATAAGAACATTCCCTGTCTGTACAGTCAAAGCAGGCCTGAAGAGAAGAGATGCTGTCCTCTGACCAGCGTTTCACTGATTTCTTCACCCGGGGGAGCCGCCTGAATGGGGGTGTGTACAGGGGCATAAGATACACACAGTTTTGATAAGATGATCCAAGAGAAGGCAGTGGCAGCGATCTATAAGCACCCCTCACTGAGCCATAACACAGGTCTATGGTAGAGTTCCTCTGTGTCCTCAAACTCTCATTTAGTTGACAGTGATTAAAATCACCCAGGACAAATTTATGAGCATCCGGGCATATTGCATAGTCGGTGTGTTACGTCAGCAACCAGCTAATTGCCGGCTGACGCGTTTGCACGGGGGTGGATGTAAACAATGAAAAACAGCTGTCGGAACACAATCACATAAAACACGTTGACACGTCTGTTCACTACTGAAGCCAATCCCACAGGGAGGTTTTGCCCCTCACGTTATCAGTAGTGGTGACAGCATCCATTTAGTGTTGGATGCTGACTTGGGTACAATAAATGAAAGGTGATGTTGATGTCAAACACTGGGATAGAGTTGAGGAACGGTAGAATGCTAAATGAGGCGGAGCGAAGGGATATACAGCTGTTTGATACCCCCTAAACTGGATGTACAGTGATTAGATGGCTGGTCTCCAGCAGTGGGACGGTTAGATTTGGAGAGCTGTGTGAATAATTATGCATCAGGGTGAGATGAAAGGAGATCCGTAGAATACGAGCTACTGCCTGCCATCAACCCCAGCCGACTGAACACCCTCAGGCATGACAACACAAGGACATTTTGTTTGTCCAGGTGGTCCAGCAGATGGTCGGCTCGTCCCTGGCGACCAGCTTGTGAAGATCAATAACATCGCTGTCGATGACCTGACCCCGGAGCAAGCTGCTGAAATAATCAGGTCTACACCGACAGCTAACAAACACACACATGATTATCAGTACATACGCCCCAAAATGCTGTTTAAATTTATGCTATGCCCATTACGTCTAACCTTACCAGCCACCCTTTATTTTTTTCAGGGAGTGCCAAGATTCGTTGACAATGACTGTCCTCAGAACGATAATGGTGAGTCTGTATCTAACTAATCACTCACACACACACACACACCCCACAGAAACACACATTTACACATAAAGACATTTAATTGGATGATGGCTCATCCAATTACAGCAGCGTTTATATGAACTTAGAGCATTGTCTCTTGTAGAAACAAACATATACACAGGCACGTATGAGCACACATACTGTACATATGGAGGATGGAACCTGCCAAAATAAAAAATAAATAAATGACTCGATAAATAAATAAATATGTCATTAAATGTAGCAAAAATAATATAAAAAATAAATGTAGCCATTAATTCATTGATAAAATGTGACATGAATTGATATTTCTGTTTTATTTATTTACTCTTCGGTTTAATTATTTATTTATTTGAATTCATTTTAAAATATTTTTGCATTTGTTTTTTATTTATTTCTTTACGCGCCGTGCCCCTCTGTGCTCGAGCTCAGACTGGTGCCACACGCCAGACTGCTTGGTGCTCTGCACCATAAATATGAAATAAGTAAAACATAAATGCAAACAAATAAATTAATTAAAAAATGTTTTAAAATAAATACTTAAATAAATAAAAGGGAAAATTAAACAGAAGAGTAAATAAATAAGGGAATTAATACAAAGATAAATAAATAAAGAAGCAAATTAAAACAGAAATATCGATTTATGTCACATTTTTATCAATTAATTAATATTAAAACTGTATTAACTGCCTATTAAAACTACATTTATTTTTTAAATCAAGATCTTTTTATTGGGGTTTTTGCAGTATATAGCAAAAGTGTAGCGCTATTCGGTAACCAAAGAGGAATGACAGGTATGAGTATACATTATTAGCAGCTGGCACCAATGCCAACGAATAAACAAGTCAAAACAAAGGATGTATATAATCTATGTATATCAACAATAAAACGACAGTACTTACAGTATCTGGAATGTATCTAAAAAAGGGCCCCGTGCTTTCAGGAATTTCCCATGTGAATATTGAAGCGAGTATCTGATTTTCTCAAGCTTTAAAGGTCTCATATTATGCTCATTTCCAGGTTCATAAATGTATTTTAAAGGTCTCATATTATGCTCATTTCCAGGTTTATAGATGTATTTGAATGTTGCGATAGAACATGTTTACATGCTGCAATGTTCAAAAAACCCTTTATTCTTCTCATACTGCAGCCTGAGTCTGCCTGCCTCAGAGCCTAATTCAGCCTCTGTCTGAAAACCACTGATTTACAGCCTGTCTCCTCCCACCCTGCTCTGATTGGTCAGCGTTTCTGTCGATCAAACGTCTTC